>JAVQJF010036155.1:0-54277 GCA_036023855.1 Gadopsis marmoratus
GCGGGATAATGGGGGGTGAAATTGATTTTAATTTGTAAAGGGTCCACCTTTTAACAGTGCGCTTCTTAGCCGGAAATGGTGCCGCGCGCTCCCCCCCCCCCACCCCTCTGTCTCTCGAGAGTGTCTTTCTGTGTTTTGTTTTTTTTCGATCACCCTCGCTCTCTCTCTCTCTCTCTCTCTCTCTCCTTTCAGTCTTTCAGTCAAAGCGTGTTCATATCCTCTCATCCTTTTGTGATATTTGGGGCCAACGCGCCCTTTAACATCTCCATTACTCTCATAAGGCCTTTTCGAAATGACACAAGGCTCTTTGATGTCTGATAACTATGTCAACAAGTTTCTTGAATGGAAATGTCTCCACACAGTGCCCCTTTAATGTCAACAAGGCAGCGCAGAAAGGTCTCGGACCAGGTTGGCATAACGGGTCGAGGGAAAGGTAGACTGATTGAAACAAGATTGCATGATGTATAATGCCTTGCTGATATAATACGAGGCAGATGCTGACTATGATTGTGATAATGGTGGCGGTGATCAGGGTCTTTGCACAAACACTATGCAGGGATGAGGGGCATTAGGTAAGGAATATATTATTTTGTAATGATTTAATATAACAATTATCCTAAATATTGTCATTCTGGCCGCTGCTTAACAGGTAACTAGCTTGTTTTGAACTATTTTCAGTTCATGGGTAAACCAACGCACACGAGCAGCTATTCAATTCCAGCTTGTTCCACTTTGAATGTCTTCTACAAAGTCATAATACGTCATCTGTCTCTGTTGGTTTTTTTTTTGACCTATTGCTCTGCCATGTTGGATAATCACTTACAGCTGCAGGCATTGTGCGCATTGTTGTACCTGCAATAACTGATCTTTGTGGCCGCTAGGGGGCAGTGAAAACATGCTGTAAACACAACATTGATTTACAGTATTATGACCTTTTAAGTTGATGTGTTGAAAACCATTTGAAAGCAGCAAGAATATTTCACATCCAACAGACATGGAGCATAATCACCATTCATGACCACCCGACAAATTTAACTGGAATATCCACTCTCTTTTAGCACTGGTTTTGGTCATCACCAACTCCTTTAGTAATTTAATATCTGGCTCTGACTTTGTGTGATGTTTGGTGCTAGGAAGGGTTTTTCAAGCTTTTGGTTTTTAGCCTTTAGTTGCCAAAACGACTTATAAGAGCGGTAAGAGTGAACCAAAACAGTAGAGTCGCACGCCGTGAAACCAAAACAAAGAGCCGAAAGGTGCTACAAAGCTCAATACAACGGGGAACTGCCGGGCGATAATCATCTGATCCATTGTTAACATAAAATATTGATTTAAGCAGCTTTAAGCAGTTCCTACCACCCATACCTAGAATTATGTTTGTCATCAAGGTAAACATCAATGAAGGGGGTGAATCCACAAAAAAAAACGTTACATTATCAGTAACTTCCACGTCACGATACATCAATAGGATATTAGACTTTGACGACGCCTCAAATCTGCAGTGGCATCTGTAAGCGTCCACAAAATTGCTCACAGTCGGAGTATCCAAATCACCAGGGTTTCTTATATTAAGTCAATTACATTTTTACAATTGTGAGAGAGGGATGGTTAATTTAGTTTGACCCAAGAGCCCCCCGACACTCCCCCAGATAGCAGATGGATGAGACGAGTGACCACAGGCGTGAGGGAGTGTGTGTCTGAGTGTGTGTGAGCCCACTGGATTAGTCTTCATTTGGTGCCTCTGTCATGAGGGAGGGGAAGACTGAACACTGTGTGGCAGAGCAAACAAAACACACAGGGTCAGTCGAACACACACAAACACAAGCGCGCGCTATTAACCTCCACCCCCCCCCCCCCAGCTCATCAACTTTATTTTGCAATCTTCCCTCAGAACCATTAGAATACCCTGAAGAAATGACTTTCCAATTAAAGGGGATGTAGAAGAAGAAGGAATTTTTTCTTTTTTTTTATCTCCAGCTCCTGGAGTACTTTATTCCAATAATTTAAATTGGAATTGATTTTTCAATTTATCCGCTGACTGCTACGGACACAGAGCACAGGGCCAAATAGAGCTACATTACCAGAATATTTGTCGCGACAGCACACTACATGTATATTTGCACAGGCCTCCTAAATGGTAAGATATTTCCTCCTGTGAGAACAATCAGGCAGGACAACAAATGTAGGCCTTGTGTGATCATAGCATCAGGCATTCATCTCTCATTTTATTGTGGTGATTTGTGCAAAATGTTCTTCTGATTTCCCTCTAACAGGTCCACGCTAATTAGGAACTATTTTATTATTTTTTGAAAGCAAACATGTTCTATCACATTAAGAGGTTCAGTCATAATCTTAGCAGTTTTTTTTTATCAACTTTTAGAATGAGTGTTTATGGGGTTTATGGTCACTCAGGCCAAACTTTACTATTACACAGCATTTCCCACATGCTCACGGAGCGGGAGGAAACAGTAGTCGGTCCCAGACAGGGAGCTAAAGCCTCACATGTTTAAGTTTGACAAACTATGCCTATGAACTCCGCAACAACAGCAGCTCCAGCTGCGTTCTAATGAGCATTTATTGTGTCTCTAGTACGGCGAGCGCTTTGCAGAGCCTGCTTCAAAGCAAACCAGATTCTACTGTTTTACAGATGCGTCTAGAAATCCGAGGCCGTTCTTCTGTGGACGAATGGTTCTGTCTTTTGCGCCTGACAGCTGCGCGGGCTTGTTGTTCGCTCTCTCCTGAGTTGTTTTAATAAAGTTGTGCTGCAGGAGTAGTGAGAGAAGATTAATGGACGCACAGGAAGTGTGGCAGTTGTGAGAGGATGCAGGACAGAGCGGGCCAGCAGCCATCTGTTCCCTCTCCTTTACAGCTCTCTTAATGGAGAAGCAAACCAAACAACATGGATCTGAGCCCTGCAGACAGACACACACACACCTCAGTTGCACACAGCTAAACACAAAACATCACTTTATGTGACAGAGATGAGAGCTAGGCTTTTGTCATTGTATTCCCCCTTGTTGGATGTGTGTGTGTGTGTGTGTGTGTGTGTGTGTGTGTGTGTGTGTGTGTGTGTGCGCGCGCCGCCTTTTTTTCTCTCTCTACCTTTCAGCGAAATAAAGTTGGGCGTGAGCCACGGCTGTGAGATTTAGATGAAAGACACAGTCTGGATGGAACGTGATTAAGAGATATGTTCTTGAGGCAAAACAGGACTTGGCATTTGCTGAGACAAAACCTAATCAAATTAAAGCAAAACATGGCCATTGTTGTGGAGTGTGTTCTCTGCCTGTGTCGCGTTTGAAATGAAACGGTGTAAAATAGATACGGACTTGTGTGTCTGCGCAGCATCAGCAACACAGCAGTTTCATTCACATTTACACGGAGGCACTGACTAATGACGGTCGTGTCCAATGATGCCTAAAGCACTTTATAGAGCTGTCTGAGTTATAAAAGAAAATGTTTACAGTGATGGAACTCAATGGCTCACTGAAAGAGCATTATTGTTTACAAGTCATTGTTTTAGATTAATTCACTCAGCAGAATTGTTAAATTCTCCATCTAACAGGCATGGCCACCTCCAGTTCAGTCCTCCATCAGTAAGTATTTACCGGTCCTCCTCCCTTGGGTTGCCACTTTTTACTGGGGCTCCATATTTATTATTAGCCTATAATGAAATCTATAGTCCGACTGCTTCTCGTTTTGTTTGTTTTGAATGAACGCAGACAATGTCACGTTAAATGACAACATGCATCGTCTCCCTCTTTTCTCCCAGTGAAGACATCTGTACAACATGATGAAGTTTCCTCTCTGAGTATCAATCCTGTAATTGAGCTCAGGGAGAGGAGACGTGATGTGCACACAGAGGAAGTGAAAGGCCTCGCTCGCTCTCCCTTCCATCCCTCCTTCCCTCACTCTTTCCCTAACCTCCTACCCTCTCTGTCTCTCTCCCTCTCACACACACACACCACAGGCTAACGCTTTGTCCTCCTTTTATTTTTTTCCCTCCCAGGCACACGCACACAACTCTTCCCCTGTACCTGCTTTTACATTAAATGTGTCAGTCAGCTCTCTTTAGATGCACATCAGCTGAAATGAGTGCATTAGCATTAGCTGCCATAATATCACTCACTGTTCAGGGCACACTGACACAATGGCCCACAGAAGGGAGACACAAGTGGAATCTCCTAATTGTGTTTTCACAAGCGTTTCACGACACTACATCCTGAGTGAGACAGCGTGCTGGAGCTGCAATGTCTTTACTCGTGTCTCCTTATCCATCTTGTAATGTTGCATTGTGCCTTCACGATACCGTGGATCATGAGGAAACTGAAGTGAGACCGGATTAAATATTAACACAACCTGACACAGTCCCCACCGGAGCTCATATTCCACTTCACATGATACAATTAAAAACATTCCCACATGCATTGAGCGGAACACTTGTCAAGAACATGGCGCTTCACAGACTTAAAATAAATCGTATACTAATCTATGAAGAACCTGACAAGGAGGAGGCCAAGGTTTCCATGCAGGCACTTAGCGGAGTAGAGAGTTGGGGAAAAAAAAAAAAATCAGAGAGATGAGGGCCGTACATTATTTATACGTTCTAATGGTGGCTGTCTGTGTGTGTGAATCAGCAACAGAACAATCTTCTAAAATAGACACACATCTGTAATCAAGGCCATACATTTCCTCTCCTTCTCCTGTTCCCTGCTAACTGCAGGGTCAATTGGAGTCAGTTTAGTAGCATTTTAAAACTCTTGCAGTAGATTATCTCCTTTTAATGGAGAAGAAAGACAATGCAGGAGTAGATTGCCATTGCCAAAGGAAAAGATTACCCCTGTAAAGCTATCCGCGCTAAATATGAAAAAAGAATACCTCACACAGTTCAAGTTTCTACTGTACATCAGATATCATTGTCTACCGCCGATAAGAACAATAGCTCCTGTGCTTAACCTAGTTTTGTCCGCGAAAGGAATCCATTAGTCTTATTGTGCAGCCCTTAAGCTCTGCATCACAGGGGGGAACCCACTGTTGCGCCGCTACATCCATGCACATGTGCCTCTCATTTCCTATGGCGGTCCAGAAGTATCTTTCAACATCCTATTGTAAAGTTTACCTGGGGAGAGGTTCAGTGTATTAAAGTGCCCTGAGAGAAACACTAAATGATGTAAATGCAGGCAGCTGGTTGTTGCTAATGCCGTACTGTAGACAAGGAGGCCCAGGCGAGGCTGGATGTGTACAGTATCTATATAACATTATAGGCTCTCTTTCATGTCCTCGTGCTCTCTAATGGGAACAATATGAAGACTAATGGTATGGTAAAAGTGTAGGGAACAGCGCTTCAAACCAAACTGCAACATATTCTACTGGTTGTGTCAAACACACCAACACATTTAGGTGACAAAAATGGCTTACGCTTTGTGTTTTTGAGGTTATAGTATAAATGAATGGGCCAAATTAGGTCACATAAAAATATTATTTGGCCTACAACCACTTCAAGTAGCAGAAGCTGAATCTTTCAACCATTAATCCATTACTTTTAATTAAGTATTTCAACCATTTATTCATTAGCTAACTATTTCTACCATTACATCCATGTTGGCTAAATATTTCTACATTACATCTGTTACATTTTGATAACTATTTCAACCCTTCGTCTGCTACTTTTAGGCCTTTCACCGTTTAGTTTATCGAGCACTGTCAGCGGCAACTGTTGTGGTATATGTGGATATATGCTGCATGTTTATATAATATTATATACTATATAATAATAAAAGTTTATATAAACATTCAAATAGCATGGAACACAAATGAACATGTAAGACACAAACTCTTGAGAAACACTTTTAATCAGGATAAAGATGAATAGTCCAACAAAGCACTATTTAGAAAAACAAATACAGCAACACTGTCTCTGATCATCATTTGTTAGTGTGCTGACACGCAAACTCTATTAAGCTGTCTTCAAATATGCAAAAATGATATGATTTTACAATGATTACATATTCACTTCCCCAGCTGGCTGGCTCCAAGCGTCTCCATTTGTCATCGACTATTGTGTCCAATTATATGATTAGCTTTGAACACTCCAGCACTTCGAGAGCTCTCGTGTGTTCTGCCGCGCAGAGTGATTCACAAACAAAGTCATTACAACATGTATTCACACATATCAAATAACAAAACAGATGGCCACTGCGCTCGCCGCCTGATTTGTTTTCCACACGAGTGGTAGGACAAAAAAGAAAAAAAGTATTTTGTGTGAGCTGTGTTTAATGCTGACTGTTTTTATTCCCAAAGAAGAGCAGCTGGCTGTCGCGCTGTTAGATCAGCTCCTATGAAAGACAATCTTGTTTTCATTAATTTCTCTACAACAAAGGCACTTGTTGGGAAGATTTAGAATTACAGCGGGTAAAGCTTCCGGATAATTCATCACAGGGACTTGACAGGAAACTTAATTGTTTTAAATGCCAGTTGCTGTGAGCAGCGTGGCTGATTTTTCTTTGATGTCAAACAGGTGGGAGAGATAGACGATTCTCTGATGTTTCATTTGACCTTTGACCTCTTGGTTATAAATCCACTTGTAGTCCACCGGCCAATAAACCTATCATTGTGTGATGAACTGCAGTTCCCAGAATTCCATGTGAGATGGAGATCTTGTAGTCTGCCTTCTCATATTAAACACAGTGTAAATCTAGCCCGTATATATCCTGCAGGCTGGCCACTTCTTGACCTATGAACACTGTACAAACCAACCAAGAACCATATGGACTCCCACTGCAGTTTATCCTTTTACCACTGCATTACACTAACTTACCTAAATGACAATTTAATTGCGCTTGCTTGTGAAGATGTGCGAAAACATTACTTCATCTCTTTAAGGAATTGCACAGTATAATGCAGTGTATTTGGTTGTGTTTGCAATTGATCAGCCGTACAATAACCATTCCGAGAAGTGGTGCCTTTACACCACATGAGACACTGCATAGTTACTCAGCTACACTGACTCACTGTCTAATCTAGTTAAGCGTGTGTTGGTGTGACAGACGCACTAACTCGATTATTTTAGCAACACCAAATCAATTCTTAGCTCGAGTGATGTTTGTGCAGGACACCTATCAAAACCGTCACATACACAGACCTGAGCTTTTTCCTTCGTTTAAATTAAACAGCCTCTTCACAGAGATAGAACTGTCACACATTCAGCACTTTCTACCTCATCACTTGTCTGTCATTTGAGGAACAAATTGAGGATAAATTGCAGGATCTTGCATCGTGGTGCTTATACTCGCAGCAGGGACCTGACATTAAAGTATCCCTGGGCAGAAAAAGGTTTTCTCTTTTAAGGTTAAGTTTGCTTTAAATCTAGTAAATAGCCTCGCTGACATCTCTTGAGCATGTTACTGTAAATGCACTTCAAGTGACTGAATCATTTAACATCTAATCAATACGATTCGCGTTGCACCATAAACACACTTTAGACATGGTTGAGGAAGCTGTTACGACTGTAGTTAACCACCACTACTCTGTGATGAGCTGGAATGATTTTTATCACAGAATGAAAGCTGAAATATTTGCTTTTGTAAATCCAGCTGAAATGTAATGAAATGCAGAAATAAAAAAAATGTACAAAGAACTCTAAAGGACAGCATCAAAAATCTTGCTCAAAGTAAAGAAAGCACTGTTTTGTGTTGCTCTGGCAGGTAGATGGGCTCTAGCTATGCCATGCTGCCATCACCTGGTCAATATGTTTACAGCAACTTTCAGGATGCCTCTGGTGAGTTGAGACTCCACAAATATGACATGTTGAAGTGACACCAGTCACACAAAGCTTATTTAAGTCATGATGCATCACTGAGGTGCTACAGAGGCGAAGTTACAAATATAGTGCAGCGAGCTGAGAAAAGCGGCAACCTTTACAAACCCACCATCGTTTCCTGTTGGTTTCCCCCCCGTGGAGGCAGTCAGGCCCTTCATAGTTGCTGGTTGACGTAGCGAGAAGGCTGAGAAGTGATTCAATGTTTCTACCTAATAACAAAGCGAACGTTGAGATACTGTGGGCCACGTTTTTAATGATTATGAGCATCATTTTCGCCTGCACATATTACACCTGAGCCACAGATACTCGTGCTTTGTCTGCCGGAGAAGAGACGCACAGAAAACATCTCAAGTCTCAGGGGTGAGTCAATCAGCTCTGAACACAGATGTTTTTGCCACAACAGCAGCACTCCCATACTGTGAGTGTAAATTACGCCTCGGAAAATAATTGCAAGTTTTGATCCTTTTGATAATGAACCATGTACACAGTGATGCATTCAGTGTTACATTGTGCCAAAGCGTGCACGGTACATACCAGTGTGCTGTGTGACATGAAAGCTTGATGGTTGTCTCATATCATTGCGCTGGTCAGGTTGCTCATTGATCGGACGCTGCCTGTTTGTGTGTGCCTGCTCTTTCGCCTCACACTTCGCAGATAGTTCCTGTACAGAATCACACTGATCACCCTGTCCTGGAACTGCTTGGACACAATGTAGTAGAGAATGATGTCTAACACTGTGCTCAGGTTCATCAGGAATGTGGTGAAGACTGCCCATATGCTAAACCCTCCATGTGCGCCTATCGCCAGCAAACGGAGCACTAAACACACATGGAAAGGCACAAAACACACCAACACTTGGATAATCAGTGTGATGATAATCCGGATGGACTTCTGCTTCACTTTAGGTTTGAGTTTGGAGGTGCGGCCGTGGATCAGATTGTCCACGATGACAATATAGCAGCCAATCATTATACACATGGGAACCAGGAAGAAGAAGATGAGTCGCACAAAGTTGACGGGGTTGTCATGGCGCATGTAGATGATGTCTTGCATCTTGATGCAGGTGGTGAAGTTAGAGACGCGATCGGGGTCATTCTCAGAGAAGATCAGGGGCACAGTGCAGCCCAGAGTCATTAGCCACACTCCCAAACTGGCCACCACGGCCTTTGGGACATTCCTCAGCTCTTTGCCGTGCTTTGGTTGGACGATGGCCATGTAGCGGTCAGCACTGATCAGAGCAAACAACCACAGAGCCATGCATGGGTAGAAGATGGTGAGAGCTGCACTGATTCGGCAGAAAATATCTCCAAAGGGCCAGTAGTCCTGGTGGTGGTAAACCATTCTGAAGGGAAGCAGCAGGATGAAAGTGAGATCCACAATGGCCACGTTTATCATGTAGACGGTGACAGAGTTCCTTTTCTTGGTGGTGAGGGCAAACACCCATAAAGCGGTGAGATTGACTATGACTCCTATGATGAAGACGAAGCAGTAAAAGACCAGGCCTGCCACACGGTAGTCCATCGGTCCCTGCTCTGGCCTTACAGTAGCAGACATGTTGGAGAAGTTTAGATCCAGTTTCATTCTGAAACTTACACAACACAGCAAGATATTGGTGTTTATTGTCATTGAACAATTCCTTCATCATAATTCTTTGCTCTATGTAGCCCATTTGTTTTCATGATGAAGTCCTGTTAATTCACTTATGCTGAAAGGTCATGTGCTTCTAGCAAGGACTTAATGAAGAAAAAGGGATATTTTGACCAACGTGGTGTCTCTCAAGTATGAAATTGATCAAATCTATGATAACCTAAGTCCTGTAATACAGAAAAGGTAAAGACGTGTTTACTGATTGTAATTTTGACTAAAACAATCTGCTAGATTTCAAGTTTCAAATGATCTGATTAGCAACACCTGGCAATGCAACTTACTTTTGAACATTATGCAGAAGAAATCCTCATTAGTCAAGAGTTTGAAATCTGAGGGAGAAAAAAACAAAATCACAGAATAAACAGTTCTGTTTTGGAGAGAACAAAGTATATGAAACAGTTAGCCAGAGGCTGCTTCCAAATATGTACATGACTGTGTCTTACAGTTTGCAGAACCTGCTGCTTGATCATTTGAATACTTATTTTTAAAAGCTGCACAGCTGCACTGCGAAAAACAGAGGAGACATGGTCTGGCCATGTCGGCCTGGATGTCGCATTCAATAATAAAAAATTGCATAAACAAGTAAAAACAATGACACTACATTACAATGTAGAAAGAATGGAGTTTCTATAATCTGTGGTGAGGGTAAGCAATGTGGAAGTGAAGTCTTTACAGCTCAGAAATTGATGGTGTGTCTTGGTAGTAAATCATGTGACGTCAGTGTTTCACAATCAAGTATTCATTTTCTCCTCTTTACTGTACTGTACTGTACTGTCTCTCGTGTGTATTGTAAAATGTGGGTGATCGTTTAGAATCCGGCAACCAATTAATGTAACTGCGGCGCAAAACAAATAAGCTGAGTGATTTAAATGAGTTTTGTCCCAAACCTCAGCATCGAAACACACATGCAGCAATAAAACGCGTCTGCCAAAATGACTTTTTCCCCTCCACCGTAAAGGTCAAACAGATCAGGTAGCCTTGCCCGAACAATAAAAGGCTGCACTTACCACAGAAACGACACAAACATCTTGACAAGCCCGCGCCAACAGGTTTATGGAGCAGCGCGGCAATTTATCTGAGCACTCAGTCAAAACAGGGAAGTGAACGCTTTCTCAAAGGGTAATGTGATGGAATGGTGGCGAGAGTGAGCACAGTGTAAAGCCCCCATCACTTCCTGTGTTTGCTGCGTGCTGTAGTTTCTGTACTTTAGACTCCTTTAAAGTATCTGCGTAGTTGGAACACAAAGGGCTACAGCTTTCCATAGTCTGCAATTACACCCCCTTAAAGAAAATGATGTGCCATTAGAAGTGGGAGTGTGTTTGGCAGACAGAGAGATGGCAGATTTAGGGCGAGTTATTGATTGGAAAAGTGGGGTCTGTCACAGCACATTAGTTCTCAGGGGAGTAATCCACAGCAGGTTGCTGTGAGAAGCATCTGCTGCTGGAGAGAAGTAATTAAAAACAGGATGTTGAGGCAGTTGCCATATAAACAGGAAATAAGAAGGTGGTAATAGACACTTCACGCTGATGCTGTGAGATGGTTTTACACCACGTCGACTTAATGGATGCAAAGCGCATACCTCAGGTGAAAGCTCAAGGTCAGTCTGGAGCTGGACTGAATACAGATTAATGTGTGTGTGTGTGTGTGAGCTGATAACAACTATGAATTAGTACATTTGGATCAAAGAACATTGTGCAATCCAAACTTCCCCATATGTCCTCACTGGTAGTTTCCATTCCCATTATACATCTTTTAAAAAAGTAAAACATACTTTCCCACGACTTACGGCACTTCCTCCTTTGTGCCTTCTGTCTGCTCCGATGCCGAGCTTCTTTTCACGCTCACTACGTTATTTTTATCATAGAGTTTAAACGGAAGCGGCTCATTCAGTCTAATTGTTATTCCCGGGAAATAATTATCTATCGGCCTGTCCTCTCAATGTGTCTTAAAAAATTTCATACCAGATGGTACTTTGTGTTCATTGCAATATGTTGTTATGACAACAGCTTGTATGATGTTTTCCTCTCTTTGATACTTGTCATGTAGTTGCCTCAGCAAGTTCTCCACTCCATACTAAATCCTTTGTCTGTATTGTTCACCTGTATCATAAAGTATACGTGCATTTATACAATCTATATCTAAACATCCGCTTCTTTCTTTTTGCTCTCCCCTTGAATTGTTTAATTTTAAACTCTCCCGTTCTGTTTACAGTGAAACAAAAAAAGGTCAAATAAAAAAAAATGAATTGATACTCTTGTTACATCTGTCAGTATTTAGATGAGGCCCTTGTGATAAGGCCGTTTACTGTAACGTAACTATAACCATCACCTCTTTACCCTGTTTTACACTGTCCCCTAGAGGCCAAACATAGTCACTACAATATTGTCAGAGGTTTAGAAAGCAGTCTGTGCCTAATATGATTTTATCTTCAAGTAATCAATGTCTTATTTGTGTAGTAAGTAAGACTAGGCTACTATGTATTAGATTATATATTATCTGTGGCAATTAATGCAGAAAATGACTTAACAGACAGGAGGCCAGGTGAAAAGAATCAACACAGGAGGGAAACTAACGAGAACAGGAAACAACTCCAAATAAGGCAGGAAACGTACAAAGACAGGCAAAACTTACACACTTCTACTACTTCAAAAACAGGAAACCCAGAACCCCACTCCACGGCCATGACAGATACCCTGTAGTGTTTTGTGGTTGATTGCCATGGTTAGAATATCTTAGTTTACTGCATTAATTTGCCCAGAAATGGAAAGTTTTAAAAGTGTGTGCGTGTGGAAATATTTCTGACGTCATGGAAAAGACCAATAGAAGAATAATACTTTATCATTGATACAGTGCTGCTGTAGATCTTTTGCTGTGTCAACCAGAGATGTAACTTTCTTGTTAGTGCTGCAACTAATGACTATTTTCAGCATTGATTAATCTGCTGATTATTCTTTCAATTAATCAATTAATCACTCGTTCTGTAAAAAGTCAGAAAATAGTGAGAAATGCTGATTACAATTTCCTAAAGCAGAAGGCGAATTTTTCAAATGTTTTGTACAACAAACAGCACCAAAAATATGAAAATAACTATCTTTTAATGAAACGAACAAGGCTCTATGCTAACTTTTTGCCCAAGGAGTACGTGTTCCTAAACGAGTTACACATCTTGCACTCACCAGTAGGTGGCAGAAAATGATGCCTTAACATAATAGAAAATGACCTGTTAAAGTAGCAGAAATGTACGTGTTAATGGTGCCTTAACAAGTAGTGTTTGGTTTTGTTAATTTTACATTTTGTAGGAAGCAGGAAATACTACATTGTGTTTTGTTCCACTGTAAGCACATGTTGTGCCCACATGGGCGGTGGCTTGTTGATGAGCTTTGCCATTGACATGATGAAATGAACTTTCGTCCAGTGCTTCGTCTTGCTTGGGTCTACACCTTTTTCTTGTTTCTGTGCCATCTGTTGTTGAGAACTTCCGTATGTCTGAGTGTGGTGATTCATCAAGAATGGTTGAGATGAATACCATTTCAAAACTGAGAGCAAACCTGTTCCAACGATCTCCTTTCTACGACTCATACAAGTCTGTTATATATACGTACATGTAAATTTCCCTTCAAGCTAAATATATTCTGTGACCCTTTCAATGTGCATTTGGGTGACTTGAATCTCTGGGTCTTGACAACAACCTGAATATTGCTTTATTTATACATTAAGAACTAATTTATCAAAAAGAGCATGTTGAATTCCATTAACACACATATCAAACCTGAAAAAAATAATGATCTCCTGCCATTTAGGAAAAATCACAGGAGAATCACAATATGCACCACCCAACTCTAAAGCCCGACAATTACAATACAACGTAAAGACAGTTTCTATTTACAGTTTGACCGTTTAGCAGGGCACACACTCACATTTCACACATACATGCTCTGTGTAGATCTACGTGTTACTGATTTTACCGCATCCTGTAAATCATGGACATTGTATATGGTGCAGTGCTACACCAGCATGGTGGGCCCCCACGCAGTCTGTTGATAGTGAATGATTCTGCAGTGCATGATTTAGAACTGGTACTCGAAATTCAGTGACTGTGCAGGAAGCGGTGTGGCCTTTACCTACTAAGTGTAAAGTCATTTTGTGGAGGTCAGGGTGATGAATGCTACAGACCAGTTTGCATTCTGCAACGAACCAACAAGTTGTCTTTGTGAAACCATAACCACATGCATTCACTAACCTCAAACCAATTGCATTGATTACCCAACCTTAAACATAGCTAACCCATACTGTGGTTGCTTACCTTGTACGTTAGAAAGAAAGCTTATTTTAGATACATCCAGAATGTCCTTATTCTGTCAATAGTTTTGTGTGTAGTGCACTTTGGTAGCAGTTTTTGAATACTATATATTTAATTTGGACAAATAATGTATTTATACACAACATTTTCTAACCGCGGCTGATGGTGCCACGTAAAATACAGTTTATTACAGAGTGCAGCAGGGAGTTCAGGCATTGGTGTTTTTTGGGAAAAGTAAAAATATTGTTAAATCTGGCAAAAGAAATAGAAAATGTGACTGAAATTTTTCAACATCTTTTAACACTCGTTTGTTTTATGAGCTGAGAGGGATGTTTGGAGGTGAAGTTCATGACTTTGTCAGTACGACATGTTGTGGCTCTTTTTCGAGATTACCACATACGCTTACACTTTCAATCAGGATTGTTATGCGTGGGGCATTAACTGTATGCACATTGCAGAGGTAATCAGAAAAACTAAATCCCAACATAAAGACAAAATCTGACATAAAACACTTGAACTGCTGCAAAACGAGTACATTTTGAACCTTTATACAAACTTAAATATATCACCAGATCCAGCTTTCTGTCAGGAATGGCTGTATGGGGATGAGGTAAAGAGGGACCCAAATGCAGATAGCCAGATAACATAGTCCTTTAATGACGGGCACAACTGAAAATGTACTTACAAAAGGTAAGGAAGCCAGGGCGCAGAGGAACAGGGAACATCTAACACAGGGGGTAACACTGACTATGACGCCACGGAGAACAACGGAACTGAACACACTTAAATACACGGGACACTAACGAGGGGATGGACCACAGGTGAACACAAGGGAACAGGTAAAAACACTTTGGCGATCAGGGAGACACGAGGGTGGCTGAGACAGGACACAAACGCAGACACAGGAGAACTAAAGTAGTAGACACAAGGCCCAGAAATCAACAAGACAAGCAACCAAACACAGGGAACACAGTCACACTGACGCGGGGCGTAACACTTTCTGAACAAATGAAATGTCATATGCATGGATATGAATGAATGTTGTTAAAATTGTCAGTTGTCAACCTAAACTTAAAAGACGCTAAATATTTGGTAGAACTTCTAAAACTATTTAAGGTTCCCTGTGGCGATATAGACCTATAAAAGAGCTATGGTGCTGCTTTTCTATGAGCGGGTCTTTGTTTTGTTCGTCTCGTGGATGTGCACTGGTCAACAGGTGGCGGTAGCATCCAGGATATGTGCCAATGCAGGAGCAAATAGGGGAACAAGAGAAAGACTACACCTTAGCAAACAGCGACGGAAACAACCCTGAATTTTAAATACTTTGCAGATGTTTTATGAGAACTTGACAAATTTCTTAGACCTCCAGCATACATACATTTCATTATTGTGAATTTCACTGAAGGGGATCTTTTATTTGAACTTTTCCCCACAGGACCACTTTAAATGAAATGACATCATGGAGCACACCCACTTTTATCACGAGGAAATTAATGTTAAAGCAGACACAAATGGGGTGCTTTTCCAAATAATTAAGGTTAATTGAAGGTTATGTTTCCTGAGATATTACAACTGTATGCTGAAGACCTGACATTGTGAGTCTGGTTACACATTAGAATGAAACTTGTATCTACTTCTATCTACATCTCAGTTCATAAAAGTAACACTGTGCTGATGGGATGAGATATGAGGTCGTTGTCTGGTTCCAAGTATTAGGTATCAAAAATGTTTTTTTTTCACATAATTATACAGTTTTTAGGAATATAACTCTTCACATAGCCCACTACACATCATCGATGTCTCTTTCAGCTCTCTGTCTGTTGCCCTTCCAGTTCCAACGTGCTCTACTTCATCAGTGCTCAGTCTACGGGCAGGAGACGATCATGCTTTATGAAATAGTACCCTCCTTTCTTTCCTTAGCTGCAATAATCTCTTATTTGAATTCACTAACATCAAGAAAGAAGAGAAAATACGTAAACGCAGGAAGTGATGAATTTGTCATCTCAAGAGTCTTAGTCATTCTGTCAATGTGCTTTTTCAAACCTTTCCTTGTGTTGACATCTGACCAAAAACAGCTGAATTTCTATACATCCAGATGCTGAGTAGCTGCTTGGAGTGGTTGATGGCATGAGTGAGTAACATTATTTGACTGGTCTTGATTAAAATATACCCACTCATAAAAGGGCCACACATCCTGTATAGCACCATTGTTCCTCAGGTCTCTCATTTACTCATACCGCTGTGATCTCCGGTCTGTGAGTCTCTCGCTGGCTGTACCTACAACAGAACTGCTGAGATGGATCTTGTTGCCATCAATAAAATCCTTGGAGGAGCATTCGGGTGACGTCCTCGCTGCACTGGAGAAGGACATGCTGACCTGTAGCTTCAGCAGCTTCAGAAGTTTCCTCTTGTAGCCCTTACAGGCAAAGAAGTAGATAAAGGGATCCAAAGAGGAGTTGAGGTTCATCAGACACACAGTGATGTGCAGCGACACCTGAAAGGCTGTGAGATCAGCACAATCAGGGCTTGAAACCAGCTTGCGGATCATGTACTGCAGAAGGTCAATGTGATAGGGGCTGTAGCAGACAACAAACACCAGGGATACGCAGCAGATGACACCGATGGCTTTGCGGCTCCGGCCGAACTTTTCTGTCAAATGGTTGTTCTTGGCTGTGAAGTGGAGTTTAGAGCACAAGACGGAGTAACACACAAGGATGGTCACCACAGGAATGATGTAACCAATGAAGACAGCACCGATCAGTATAGTGGCAACATGATCCATCTTCTCAAACATGGGGTATTCCATACAGGTGATGTGGCCCTCAGGTTCTTCGTTGGTCATACGACTGCCCAGGAGGGGAAGGGTCTGTGCCAGGACCAGCAGCCACACGCCAACACAAATGTAGCGCACGTTACTGACCTTCCTGAGCCGGGCAAAGCGCAGAGGCAGGACTACGGCGATGAAACGGTCCACACTGAGGCAGGTCATGAAATTGACCCCTGCGTAGGTGTTGATGTAGAAGATGAAGCTTGAGATCTTGCACAGCGTCTCACCCAGAGGCCAGTGGAATCCTAGCGCATAGTAGGCAATCCTCACAGGCAGAGAGAGGGTGAAGAGGATGTCAGAAATAACCAAGTTGAGAGAGTACAAGGTGGTGGAGTTGATCTTCTTCAGATTGGGACGAATGACGTGGAGGGCGAGGCAGTTACCGAGCAGTCCCACAAAGAACACAACGCTGTAGAAAAGAGGCATGAGGACCCTGGCAACATTCCGGTGGGCGTATAGGGTGTTACAGGTAGAAGACGTATTAGAGGCATTGTTGGTGGATGAGGATGTCACGGTAATATCCATCTTGATATCTTAGGAACCAGTAGCTATGAGAAAGAAAACAAAATGTGATGCTTTTGGTTAAACTCTTTCTTTGTCCTTTGATCCATAAATGTAACGCAGAAAATGGATATTTAAAGGAAACAAAATCAGACATGTGACAGTTTAAGCAAAAAGCATTGAAAGTCCCAGGTCCCTGTCTATGTTGAAATGAAACCCTGGCAAAAGAGCACACACAGGTTTAATTGTGTACTTTCAAAAAGGAAGTATGTAGCAGTATTTCTCACTTCCAGGCAGTGTCATTTAAAAACAGACAAACCTAACAATGTCTGCCTGTAATAACAGAGTTGGCTTCTTAGATTTCTTAGACTTATAAATGATAAAAATAATTAAATAAATTAAATAAAACAAAAACTAAAAACAACATGATTTTCATGATTTAATGAAGGCTCTCACAAAGAATGGATGAACGCTCAGGGATGATCGGACTGTTTAATTTGTTATACTCAGCTAACTAACAGCTTTTTGGGTTTCGAGCAGGCGAACCTTGAGCTGATGTATCATCAGTAAAGAACAGTCCTGTCCTGTCAAATCCTGCAGAAGTCGTTTATATGGTGTGTAGTGCCACCTTGTGGTTCTTTTTGATCAAGCCGAGCAGTAACCAAACTCTAACTTCCCCTTTGCCTCTTTGACTAACCAACATTCTTAAGGTGAAAGTAAAGTTCAAGATTTAAAAAAACATCTGGCTGAACTGGCTGGAATGCACCTATAATGTTTTCACTTATCATTGGGCAAATGTATTTATAGCTTTTCATTCTGTAATTTCACATGCAAGGACATAGCTTGTTATTTGACCATCAAAACATAATTTTGGTCATTTTGAGTAGATTTTCAACCTGTTTCCACATTAGGATGACAACACAGGAGTTAGGAGACACCTCCATAACTGTTAGTCATTTCAACCATTATAATATACCTTTGACTCACAGTAGCTGTTTTTTGTCTTTCACGCGTGCCACTCACAAAGTGTTTGTGGCTAAAAGCAAGATGAAGGAAGTCCGTGAACAATGACTCTGCTTTACTATGATTCTGAACGCAGCTGCAGAACTCTCACATTTACACTGCAAAAACAGAAAAAAAACCCATGGTGTTGACAGATGGCCATGTATATGAGGAAGTCAGCTACCCCAGGATGCTCTGCCTTTGAATGGTAGGCTTTTGAAAAGTCATAGTGATTGAGCCAAAATGATTTCCCGCTTTAGTGATGGCTATCTGCTCGATCCTAGTTTCCTGGGCCATTAACATAAGTGAAAGGGTGTTTGGGGCGAACATGGAGCAACGCTATTTTTCAAAGGCATTTCTTATCCATATCTGGGGTAATATCTATATATTAATTTGGTCATTTGAAATTAAATATGTGTTTTATGTCAAGAATATGCTTTGTACTTTTCCAATAACACTCAAACTGTGAGTGTCGTAACTTTGATTGATTGCTCACTCTGGTACAAATGTGTATTTTTCTCTTTTAAATTCCCCTCATGAAAAGATCCAGTGTTATTTCACAATCCAGTATTCATTATGTTTAAACTATAATGATATAGCTGTAAAGGTGTGATGATTTGCCATTAGATGTAGCTTAGATGCAAATTCAGTTTATTGCTCATTGTGCAAGAGTAGTTTACAGGCATTTGCATGCAGCAGGGTCTGACTTGGAATGCAACACATTCTTCACAACGTCAGTGTATAGCAAGCGAAACTACAAGCTGAAACAGTTAAATATATTATCCAAATACATTTCCCACGCAATAACCTAACCATGCCACTGCAAAACCTTGATACTATTTAGGTTCACCCTGAGCCTAAATAAAATAGAGCTTGGAACGGAAGCTTACCTCGCAGATGATGATGTGCTTTTCCTGAGATTACTGAGGTCGCATAAATCCTAAAAGCCTTACCCTTCTTTTGTAAAGTTTTTTTCAGTCATAAGGACTGCCCTGGCAACTCTGCAACCACACAGCCCTGAATGAGAACAGCAGCATGACATACAGAAATCAAGATCCGCATCTGCTGCCAGTAACCATAGTGACTAAATATCCTGTTGTGGTGCTCCCTCTCTCTCTCCCTCTCTCTCTCTCTCTCTCTCTCTCTCTCTCTCTCTCTCTCTCTCTCTCTCTCTCTCTGCCCATGTGTGGTCTCTCTCTCTCTCTCTTTTGCTAAACCTTTCAAGTTTTATCGGTCAGCACGTACTTTTGAAGCACCTACTGATTGCACCCAAAAAGTGTCTGGCGTCATGTGACGAATGTATGTAACATTTCATTTGGCCTTTGTGAATGAAAACCTGTTGGGGTTGAGCCATCTGTGGCATATTTTGGGAAAGGGAAATCTAGGTTTCATGCTCATGTGTTCTCTTGGGAGGATGTGGCATCAGCTGCACAGGCTTGATTTTAATAGACGCCTAGCTTGTTGTTTTTGGTGTAAAGACACTTTTACTAATGCCAAAACCTGTGCTTCATTGCACAATAATGTAAAGACACTTTTACTAATGCCAAAACCTGTGCTTTATTGCACAATAATTTCATCTCAATTCACTCTGACAATTATTTTTCAAATTAATTAAATTAAATGAGTGACAACAAAATCAGGAACTTCCCCTTTGCCCCAGAGACACCTTTGTTTTGATGTTTTGAGTTCAGAATGACTTTCAGAAAAGCAGAGCAACCCAACAAAAGATAATTTGCTTTCAAGCTCTGTGTCTTGTGTGTCATAGATTTATCGGTCCTTTATTGTAGGCATGATACCATTGAGAGCAGGAGTCAAAAAGCCTCAGCAAACAAATAAAGGCTATAGTTTCAGGTGTTGCAGCACATTGTAAAAACACAGATCTGCTTTTTAATGAGCGATCAGAGACCATTTATAGTGTAAGATGTGGTCAACCGTGATATATTACATGGAAGAAAGAGAAAACAAACGACAAATATGTGACCAGTTACATTTTCAAAATGAGAAGACCTTTTCAAAATGTTGTATTCTGTTAAGTTAAACTTAATGTTTGCATAAGTCTGTACCCTAAAGTATCCTAACCGCTCATAATATTTGAATAATAGGTTGCTGAACGCACATGTAATGTGACTATATTTTACATTTTATGCATTTACACCAACAGTTATGCTGCGGTTTTCACACCTTTGAATCTCTCCCGCCCTCCTGGTTACCGCTTTTTACTAAAACAAATTATGAGCTACAGGATATGCAGTGCAATTTGTCACGCTTGGTGTTATTGTATAAACACTTGACTGCACTTTTAGTTTTTTCAATCAATCACCTTATTTCTCAGGAAACTCTGCTCAGTATTAACTTTCTTCCCTTTCTAGCTGCAATCAAGAGAATACAACAGCTCAAGGACAGGTTTAGTGTATGGGGAATGTGAAGCATTGTGCTAATGGTGAAATGCCGCTGAACACATATAAAATATATCTACAAGAACCGAATTCAGTTTTTTTATTGACCACAACCATCCTTTGTTGAAAACAAGTCCGGCGGTGAGGCAGAGGAAGAAGTTTAACTTCCTCATGGCCTTGCCATGTGGGTTTGACTCACTGGGCTTCAGACAGCCAGTTCACACCCATTGCCAACAAACAACGGTCATGGTACTCTGCAGTGGCTATTCATAGCAGACAATGGGACTGTCACTTTACACTCTGTTCTTGTTGTTATTGGGATCTTATTTGTCAACTTAAGATATAAACGAAATGATTATCACCATCTTGATAAAAACAATGTTTTTTCCCACTGATTAACAATTGTGCAGAAACTGAAGAGTGTGAGACATTTCTTAGAGCATTTGATACTTATCAGTGTCATGTACATCCTGTGCATTATAAAGCAAGCAATGAGAGAGAAACTTCACAAAGGATATCCTCTTGAGCGATATCTGTTGAAATCTGCCATGGATGAATGTTGTGAGATCTAGAACCAAACGACGACCAGCTCACATGTGCTGTAATGGTAGCGCTTTAGTGTATCCCCATTATACACGACTGTTTGTGTATTTCCAATGTATTTACAGGTTCTCTTATATAGCTATGATTTTACAATATTATCAATATTCCCGGTTCGATCCCTGTGTGACACTGCCGGCTGGCGTGAATAAATCTCAGCAGTGCTTTTGCGCTGTGTTACCAAGGTGAAAATAAAAATAATAATCTCAATTGCAGGTTATTATTATACTGTATAATTATTATTATTATTATATTATTACTACTTTATTGAAAGTGTAGCATTGACACCAAGCATGGGACATAGTGTAATAGTGGGCCTCTCTGCTGTGGTTAAGATTCAATTGCAAAAGTTGTACAGGAAACTGACGTGTCTGTTCTTCTTACTTGAGAACAAAAAACATTGGTTGGGTAACAACATTCACATCAGACGGCTATCTGATGACATTTTACAGCACTTGATTTAATTAAGATTAGTTGAATGTAACACTTAATGACTGAATAGTCAACTATAGATTCAGACAGTATTAGTAACTTTTATTAGTATAATTTATTATTTATGGAAACAAAATGGTTCAATAGTTAACATATCAGCACATCTTTAACATGTTTACTAGAGTGTTTCTCCATTTTTACAACCACTCAATTATAGTAAATAACATTTTCAGAATACTTTCTGATTCACTCTCAGTCTAGTAAACAGCAGATTTGGCCCAAATGTCAGAGCGTATTATGAATTATTTGTGTAATATACAGCAAGGTCAGAAGGTACAGGACAGTGACACAGCTCTGTTGTGTTGCCTCTGCACTCTTTGATTTAATATGAAATAATATTCAGGTCTGTTTACATTTTAAGAACTGTGTAGAAATTAGAGCCCTTTTTATATTAAGTCCCCTAATGCTTAAAGATCCTGCACTGACACACGCAAGGTGTTCACCCAAACAGATGTGAACACTCTTAAACACCTTTAAAACTTAAAACCAGCACTTTAACCTCATTATCATTGTTTCATTTAAAATCCATTGTGTTGGAGGGCAGACCCAAAACAATGAAAAACATTCTAAAATGTTCTAACTGCATTATAGCGGATCTTAGAGTTCATGTAACTGCAGCAACCTTCGATTGTAGATCATTAGGAAGTTGCTTCAGTTGCAACAGAGCAAGGGTTTTGATGATTATGTCATAGCCTTGTACTAAGCCTACTCTAAAGGCCACTTACTGCTGCTGTGCTGTGCCACAACCGTTTGTTCAAAACTGTGTTTGTTTATCAAGCCACATTGTTAAATCACAAGTTTCCACCCTACCTGCATCACTGCAGATTAGACCACACCCCCAAGGTTATATACCTCTGCCCTTCAGGCCTGTGACCCTCCAAAACCATTCCAGAATAAAGAGAGAACCGACGTGAGTTTAATGTGGACTTTCCGTTACTATTTGATTTGGGTGATTTGGCATGTGTTGTTTTGTATTTTATTATGCTAGATTCCTGAGATTAAGTCAATATTAATTAAGAAGAAAAGAGTGAAATGCCAGAGTGTGGATACATTAATGATGTAAGTTAAAATAACCTATTTTATTATTATTATTATTATTTGTTTGATGCTATTCAGATATGTAATGTTTTCCCCTTTAATAATCCTTTTTTCTTATTCCTTCTATTTATATTGAAAAAATCATCCACCAACCACCATCCAACGGCTTCCTGAATCCTGTGTTTAAATCATCACATCATCTTTGAGCCAGTGCCCCCCACAAACAGTGCGCAGTTTTACACATCTATTATTCCATCTAACAATGGTTTAGGGAAGAATTTGAAGTACATTTAAACTACCACATGGCCAAAAACAAAATACCTATAATCTAAAACCTGGCACCTCTTCTTAGATGAACAGGGTGCTCTTCTGGCAAGAGCGCCGCAGGTGCAGGTTCAGATCATTCACAGTGGGTTCGAGGAGAACAGTATAGGTCAACCATTTGCAGTACACTAAGTTTATAGCACACTTAGACTTGTGCTGTAACTTCAGTAAGTCACAGGATGGCAGCAATGTCTTTTCTGCTCTGCCAAAGGCAAGACATTCATTTGAACAACCATTCTGAACTGCTGCTCTGATGTATCAGATCGAAAAATATACGAGCGGATGTGTTCTTTAGATACAATGTCAAGGGTTAATTGTGGTGGTTCATACACGACGTTGACCTTTAACCACCTGTTTGTTCACACTTTTGGACTGAGCAAACTGAGAAATGTTACGACACAGTTGTAGATGCTAGATTTGTATACCAGTGTGTGGAAACAAAAATAGGAAGGTATGTCTCACTTTAATCAAGTGGTTATGTTTACTAGCATCAATCATACACTAATGTGACTGTCACATGTGAATATTCAATTCAATTCAATTTTTTTATTCAGTTCAATTCAGTTTCATTTATATAGCACCATATCTTAACAACGTTATCTCATAGCACTTGTTAATATAGAGCAAGTCTAGACCAACTCTATATACTGTATATAGACCCAACAATTCCTAACATGAGCAAGCGCTAGGAAACAGTGGCAACAACAGCAACACTAATAATAAGAACAGTAACTATAGTAGCAGCAGCAGCTGCCAAGCAAGAGCAAGGGGCAGCAGGCGGTCTGCAGCTACATAACCAGACTCCGCAGATCAAAACTCTGCAGATCCGAACTCCGCAGATCCAGACTCCACAGGTCCGGAGGTAGAAACACTCGCAGGCAGCAGCAGAAGAGAGAGAGAGAGAGAGAGAGAGGGGAGAGAAAGGGATGCAGTTGAGTTAGTAACAAGCATCAATGGGTATGAATGTATATTAAAGAGTGGAGAAGGAGAGGAGGAGAGAAGAGCTCAGTGCATCATGGGAAGTCTTCCGGCAGTCTAGGCCTATAGCAGCATAACTAAGGGGGGGCTCAGGGCTCACCCAAGCCAGCCCTCATCTAAAGGGGGGCTCAGGGCTCACCCAGGCCAGCTCTGCTATGAGCTTTGTCAAAGAGGAAAGTCTTAAGCCTACTCTTAAATGTGAGGAGGGTGTCTGTCTCCCGTGCCAACTTGGCATCCTTACGTTACTGAATTCAAGCTAGTTTATCTTTATGAGACATGCCTCTTACATATACAGAAAATCTATGTGTCAAACCCTTTCAAATCAGCATGAGGGACAGACTCGCAGAATAGGCAACATTAAAGGCCTGACTTCTGGTTATACTGCAGATTGCTCTTAAACGTTTCTATCTCCATGCATATTTTTCTTCATATGAAATGTTTATATGGACGATTTTTAATGCCTAAATATAACACAAATAAAGTCAAATACAATACACATTGCCTTTGATATTTATAAGATAATCCTTTATTAGTCCTTTATTATTGCAGTGTTAAAGCAGCAAAGGTGATGCAAAACAGAGCAATAAGGATAACAAATAAGTATAGCAAGCAAAAAAATGATTAAAAAAGTATTGAATTTACATTATTGCACATATGAATATTGGTATTGCACATTCTGTGAGTTATCAGTTCTTAATGTGTGGGCTACTGGAAGCAGTTCAGGTTGTAATGACGGCAGCAGGAAGGAAGGACCTGCGGTATCTCTCCTTCACATACTGCGGTGAAGCAGCCTGTCACTGAAGGAGCTGCTCAGTGTTGTTAAAAAGTCCTGCATGGAGTGGGATGTGTTCTCCATCAGAGATGATAGCTTAGCCGTCATTCTCTCCCACCTCCACTGGATCCAGGGGGCATCCCAGGACAGAGCTGGCCTTCTTAACCAATTGTGTATTTAATTGTGTCACAATTTTCCATGCCACCTTAAAATCAAATCACGATACAGAAAACAAAGTGAGCAGGTGTTTTGCATTTCAGTGTTGTCCAGCAGAGGGCAGCATCTGCGTCACTTGCCAATACTAAATGCCCAGCACTGTCATTAGTTTTCATGAGAAAATGCAAGAGAGCTTTTTTCTTTTTAGGAGGAAGACACATGAAAATAATTAATACATAGCTAGACTGATATTGATTTTGGGCAACTTTTATTGTCATTTATCTTCTGCAGTGTATGTGTGACTACCATGCTGCACAACACCAGCAAGAAAAAGGATCTAGTAGATGGAACAATGAGAAATCACAAAGTAGCACAATCCAGGGTGAGGAAGTGCAAAGTTGCAATTTAACAACTATGTATGGGTCAACATCAACAGTTCAGTTGACTTATACCAAAGTGCAAGGCAAGGCAACGTCTACTTACTGTATATGTAAAACAAATAGGATTAAGAAGAAAAGAGAGAAATAACAAAAAGAAGAGAGGAGGAGGACATAGAAGGTCTAACATCCACCGATTAGCCATGACATTCAGACAGCATGGGCACCCTAATCGGTCTGCAGCTACACAGCTCCATATGCAACAAACTGCGATGTTCTGTGTGTTCTGACACATTTCTTTCTCAGCAGTTTGAGCTACAGTAGGTCTAGGGACACAAGGACGACAACATAAACAATCAAGGGATGCTGAGACCGCCGACGTGATAAACCAAGGCAAGATTTATTACTTTTTCACATATGACAAGTATTTACACGGTTGCAGGCTCAAGTGGGAGAGGAGGGACCTGGGTGGAAGCCAAAGAAACTACAAGAAATACAGAACAAAACGCACACCCACAACCTGCTACCTGTCTGTCTCGTAACAGCCGCCCATGACCCTGTCGCCGGTTCACCAGCTCTCCAGTTGGCCCTTGTCAAAGTCGCTCACATCGTTACGCTTGCCCATTTTTCCTGCTTTAACACAACTTTGAGGACAAAATGTTCACTTGCTGCCTAACATGATCGGTGTATATGATGGTGCCAGAGCTTAGAGCAGAAATGACAGAGTAAACCATGCAACCGCAATAAGATGTTTCTGCTGTGAAGATTTCTAAAGAAAACACGACTGGTCTGTGGGTGCTTGTCTGATTAAACACAAGCTGATTAATCTGATACCGCTTAAAGTTATGGTTTGCTTTTGCGCTGCATGTGCAATTTTCACATGCAGATCAGAGGATGCTGTTATTGTTCTCCTACCTTTGTCATTTAATGCATATTATCTTAATTATTCAATGACTGACTTCCGGGGATCCCTAATAACTCATTTTAATAATTTGTTATGTTTACCTGCTTGTGTATTCTGTGCCTTGACAAATACATCAATTGCACAATAATTCTGAAACACATCAATAATCTTTCAAACCAGTTTAACACGTCTTCCTTGTGCAAATGACTTTCTATGCAAAAATTGTAGGGCACCTTTTCCAAAAACACAGGAAATGTTGAAGGTTAAATTTAGATATGGGACTCTGCACTACAAAGAGACAACATGCACCTGCTTAAACACAAGATGTGGGACCCAGCAGGAATGAGGCCTGTGAGGGGGAGCAGGAAAGATGGGTGAGGAAGTGGTGATGGTATTTATCTGCACACTCCCACACAGAACTCAGTTGTGGGTGTGAATGAGATATGTGTAGCATGTTCCCTTTTTAGCATACCCAAAGTTCTTGCATAATGTGACATACTAAATGCTGTGGAGACCACAGGAATAATGTTTTTGATAGCAGGGAGAGAGCACACATCACAGATTTGATACAACGGCTCCAGTGTCCAATGATAGACAAATTGCATTCACTTACACACTTGATTCACATACGTGCTTCTCTACCCAAAGGAAGTGAAAGTTGCTGTTGTACTACATTAATGACCACAACATTTTTTTACATTGTTGAAAAAACAGCATAGCTTAGTTATCTAGGTTAAGACATTTCCTTAACCCTGCACAGGCACACAATCAGACAGAGAGCCCTCTAGTACACAAACATGATTTAGCCCCAAAAATCATACTGATACTACTGTTACTGTATTGCATGGCATGCACATGTTAACAAGAAAGTCATAAGAAAGGCAAAAAAAATACACCCTCATGTATAAAGAAAAACATAATAGTTACGGAACACAAGAGACTAAAAAAGGCCTTTTTGAGTGTAACAGAGTAAACTAGGTCTTTTCTGTGGCTCAGCTGTGGTTTCTCTCAGGTGTTGCTGCTGCTGTTCTCAGCTGTCATTTTGGAGGAGGCACCAGAAGTATACAGATAGTCCTTAAGCAGACTCAGGACCTGCTTCTTGTAGGTCTTAATGGCAAAGAAGTAGATGACTGGGTCCAAGCAGCAGTTGAAGTTCATTAGTGAAACTGTAATCTGTAGGTAGAGGATGGAGTATGAAAAGGGAAATTTGAAAATGTATGGGGAATGTTTGAAATCAAATGAACAAACACACAATCCCTACCTGTAAGGACAGCTTAAAGGCTCTCAGTTCCTCGCAGGTTGGCTGGTGGTGTATCTTTCTGGACATAAACTGCATAATGTTGAGGTGGTAAGGGCTGAAGCATATGATGAAGGTGAGGAGGATGAGGAAAATAATGGTGTTGGCCTGATGATTCCTCCTTGACCGACCGGTTACAGAGTTCTGCTTGGCTGCAGCTCGCAGCTTCAGGTTGATCTTGGCGTAGCAGCCCATGATGATGATGAGAGGACAGCAGAAGGAGATGGCGCAGGCCAGAAGCAGGAGATAAGGGGTGAACCGGGAACCCTCAATGTTGAAGTACTCCATACAGGTTTTTCTTTCCTCTTGCTCATGCAGCATGCTGCGGAACAGCAAAGGAGCTGTCTGCAGGCATACCAGAGCCCACACCACGCAGCAGACCCTGCGAACCACCCTCACACTCCGCAAACACTGCAGTCGGTGAGGATGCACCATGGCCAGGTATCGGTCCAGACTGATGCAGGTCATGAAGCCAATGCCTGGTGGAAAGATAATGAATATGCAATACAGTTTTTGTTTACCACATACAGAACAGAATGTTTAAACAAATTAACAATTTCACAGATAACAACCAAAGGAAGAGATCATGAATTTAGGCCAAAATGGCTGGGTAGTCGCTCACACATGACTTTGTAGAAAGTGTTTTCACCATCCTGGTTCCATTCTGATCATTTGAAAATGTTGGTCAATACATTTTTTGTAGTTTTTCTTCTGTGTGTATGAAGGTGCAACTTTAACTGTACTTTAACTTAACTCATAAGCCATACTATACTAAGCTATACCGTTTTGTTGTCCTATGTAAATGCTGACATCTTTCACACATACCTGCATAGGTATTTGCAAAGAAGAGAAGTGTGGTCAGTCTGCAGAGAAGGTCACCAAAGGGCCAGTCAAAATGGCGGATGTAATAAGTAATTCTGCCTGGCAGCGTCAGAGTGAACAGGGTATCAGATAGTGCTAGATTGAGCAGATATATAGAGGTGGAGTTGAACTTCTGTTTTTTCTTGCAGATAATATAAAGAACCAAACTGTTGCCGCACGAACTGATGATGAAAACCACAGCGTAGAAAATCGGAAAGAGGACCACTGCAGCTCTTTGGTAAACAAACACATCACAGCTGTTCTGGTTTGGAATGTTTTCCAGGGTCCAAGAGTCCAGGGTGAGATTTTCAACAGCCATCCTCACCTGTAATTAAAAAAAAAAAAAAAAAGGATCACACTATAACTCATAAATCATAAAAAAAAACATTCATAAAACCATTGCAGGCAGGAAACAAGTGTACATAAGCAAAGGCACAAGAGACCCCTCAGCCAAAGATAAAGACCATCATAGTATAGAGTACTTACAACAAGAGATAGGGTTCCTGAGTTAGATTACTGTTTACACTCCTGAGTCTGGTGGTTGTGGTTGTAAGTTCAGCTGCAAAACGTAAAATATCTCTGAAAAGCTCATATTCAGTGCTCAAATCCCACCTCTTCTTTTTGACATCATGTGTCTTTCAAATTTTCCCATCCTGTGAACCACAGTTGGTTGATGCACCCTGCACAGTAGACTGTTTTATAGCTTTTCATTATAGGCCCCTCAATTTTGATAGTTTATAGTATGCTACCTACATAAATTAATAATATCTGTGAAAATGCAGTTTGGTAAACCAGTATAATGTATTGTTTTAATGTCTTTGTGCTATTTTAATGTTTTTATTATTCTGTTTTTATCATTTTTTTATCAGTTTAATCTTACTTCTCTCTATATAGAGTATTTAAGCATTAGTCTCCAATTTGTATGGCCTTATTATTAACTTGTCTGTCAATTGAATTGCACTAACCTCTTTGAACGCTCCCATACAAATACAGTTTGAATACTATACATGAATACTATATCATACTGTTGCATTTATGTCACATCTTTACATTTGATGCTGTTCCTGACGCCTTTCTTTATGAGCACCCACACACAGCCTCATGGTTTTGTTACTTAGGAGGACAATGGACAGCACTAACCATCACTCTAACAAGAAACCAAGTCTTAACACTGAATATTAACGGTTAACCTTGTTGGTACCAATGTTTTGTTTCCAAATAGGAGGTGAGTCACCCATAATGGGACTGTGAGAACAAACCTAAAAGTCCCCAAAATGTTGTTAATACATGAGTACTACAGAGTGTGTGTGTGTGTGTGTGACAGAGAGAGAGATTAAGCAAGTACTGATTATGTTATGTTGCTTATCTGCATGCATAAAGCATCAATTTCAATGTTGTTGCTGTTTTAAACATGCACATATGACAACATCTAACTCCTGGGCCTATAGAGGTTAAATGCACAAATTGTAAATCGCCATGGACAAAAACATTCGTAACGTGATGTGCAGAGTGGCAACACTTTAATAAAACAGTGTGTACTTGCACTGCTGCTTGCAGTGCTTGCAGCGTGTTTTTGTGAAAGGTTAGACGTGTGAAGTGACAGAGTGCGAGGTTTTATATTACATTCCTGCCTCTGAGGTTTCTCAAGTTTGTACTCTATGAAGCTGAGGTGAGAGCAGGTAGGCCTGAGGTGGAGCTGATGGGAGATATAGAAGAAAGCTCAAGTATTGCTGGTGCTTGTCACAATCCTGTGATGTGTGGATGAATCACTAACAGTTTCAAGAATGTCACATATACATATATCTCAACCACCAACCTCCCCAAAAGATTAAAAACATGTGAACAATGTAAACTGAAAAAAAAAATGGTGTTAAGATTCTGAGAATAGTTATGGCGGTGGAAGGAAGATGCAGCCGCTTCACTTCAGCAAACATAACCGACTCCATTTGCAAGTTCTCGTATTTCACGTATTTCAGTGATAGCCATGAATGGGCAAAGAAAACACACAGCTGATATTTTATAGAAAACATTGTTTGCTCAGCAGAGTACACATTGGCATGACAACATAACAACCATTAAAACGTCATTATTATCACTTAAAACATCAATTTGAAAACACAAATTTCACACAACACATGTTCCAGCAGTGTGCTAAATAATATCAAAGTATTGTCAGACCATCAGCATACTACAGTGGCCAAGCTAACAGCAGAAGTACAGTAGAAGCACACTGGCTACAGTATCCCATCTTGCTCGCCCACCAAAGATTTCCAGGTTGGTGTAATTGAAATGGATGGCTGCTTGATAGGCAAAAGGTCACTAATTGTCACTAGTCAAATGCGGTTATAATACACTTAGGTCACAATAAGAGCATCATGTACACGATGTCACCTGCGGGTTAGGAGCCTGCTGCACTTCAGGCCTACATTTCATGCTCCATTAATTTTGTTAAGAGTTAAACATCTTGTACTGTACCATCTGAACGGTGTACTGGAAAAGGAAAAGACAATCGCTTGTTGCGCGCTCACTAGGTGTGCTGAGGGCCTCTTCAGTGTCAAATGCTACAGGAGAACATGGAAAGAAGGAAATTATCACTTCTGCTCACACACCTAAATAAGCAATGCAAACCCATGTAGAGATAACTATGAATATTAGGAAAGATCAATAACTTGTACTTCTCTATTTACCTCACATATAATGCAAACATGATGTAAACCTGCTCCTGGTGATGGCTTTTAAAGTAAAATGCCTCTGTTCTTTTTTGTAGTAACTCTACACTCCTAAATACTTAATCCAGAAAAGGGCATAGACTATATCGCATTTTCTTTAACAGTATTCTATTTTCTATATCACACCAGCACCATGAGTATAATCCACATGGTAGTGTGTAGTAGCGTGTTTGCAGTTTTTCTGGGTAGACGGGTGTGTGACATGAAAGGTCTTAGGAAATTGAAAGTGACGACCCAGCATGGAGCATGCATGGAAGTCACTTCTCAGAAATGTGACCTTTTTCTGGTTGTTAAGTCAGGGGAGGGCAAAATAAAAAAAAGGGGGGGGGACAATCTGATTCGCAAGAGAATTATACAATAGTCAATGGTGCAGCCCATAAAAGAACACCCCAGAAGGCATATCGTTTTAAAGGCACCCTCATGGTGGAGGGGGACCAGTGGTGTGTTGGTGAGGCAAACTGGGAATGACTTCTGGTGTCCACAACATGTGCGGAATAGCCAGCATGATTCCACAAATGGTGCCTAACCAAATTTGGGATGTTATTTGCTGCCAAAATGAATTGTGTATGAAACTTCCCCCACAAAGTTTAAATTTAAGTGTGGTTTTATAAAAACAACTTCACTGTGCTGCTGTCGACACATTCAGCAGCCAAATACAAGCAATGACCACCAACACTGATGGACAAGGGCTGTCAAGTAATGGTGGTTTTTACACATATACACAGACATGCAAGAAAACCACCATATTTGTGTATACAGTTGCAATGCAGGCCGTAAACCACCACTAGAGGGGGTGCAATCATTACGAATCAGAAACAGAAAATAATACAGTGCCATTCACAGGGAAGTCAAAATTTATTTGAGCAAAATGTTTCCGGTTTTCAACATTTCTTTGTTTACATTTTACAGTTTGTGTTACATTTTTCGAATCGAATATTCTTATCATACAGAGTCAGAGCAGTAGTGTTATAATTGCGTGCTTATGTGCATGCGTGCATTTATGCATCTGCGTGTGTGTCTGTGTGTGTGCGTGCATAAGTAGACTGCTGGACATACCGCGGGGGACTCCTGCATTGTCAGGGGGCCTCATGTGGCTCGTGTCTGTTCTCATCATCACCATCTCCCCCCATGCATCAGGGCCCTGTCCCCTGCTCCACCACGCTCGCGTGAAGACCCTCCGTTCACACTTTGCTTCACGCTTGTCACCTTTAACACTGATGAGCTGTTTGTTGTTGTTTCCAGCCAACACTTTTTAAACCTTTGCTTCTCAGAGACTAGTATATTGCTCCACTCTATATGCCCCGTTTGATGTGAGAGTAAATCAGATGAAGGGAAAAGAGCTCCTGTGCTGAATGAGGCTGTGTGAGTGTGAAGGACCGTAATTATATGCTGTCACAGGTGCCTATGAACAGCATCTTAAAGATGGTCTAGAAACCCTTTCGTTCATAGTGAGTCTTTCGTAATCTAACATGTCACAGTGTTGACACTAGTGAAGCTGGTTGTGAAAAACACACACCAGCTCATTGTGCCTGGTGTCCTTTTGACCTGCTCATGACTTCACACCCATGAACATGCTGCGAATTCCACCTTTCTCCCACATTTGGGAAAGTCTCATAGTACATAAACTCATCTGTTTAATGGGCTCATTACACACATACACACCTCACAAGAGCACCCGCAGATGGTAGGCTCTGATTGGCCCATACGAGGGATTCAGTGTTTTCTTGATTGTTAAAACTTGAAAAAAGCGTTGAGTTCAATGACTTGTAGGATAATTAGAATCCTACATGTACAGTCCAATTACAGTGTTAACAAGTGTAAACAAGAGAACAAATACAATGTGAATGCATGCATATGCAATGGTTTATTCTGAGTTGATGAATACTGAATAATGAATGCAGGGCTGAAATTATAGTGAACACAAACAAGTCCTGATCGTTGTACTCATACAGACAACAACAAACACATATTGCAGACACAGCTCCATGGCCTTTTGTAGTCTGATCGACTTAATCAGTTTTAGATTACTTTATTAATAAAAGCTTGATACATTATTGAGCCTCGTGCCAATTAGCCCCCTTATCTCCATAGGTGAATCAGCGGTGAGAGGTCAGCTACCGTACAGCATCCCCTGGGCCTGGTAAGGATTTAGTGTCTTGAGATTCTGGGAGTTTTAACCAGCATGGACACTTTGCCAGTATAGAATCTGAAACCATTTGACAGGAGGTTTCACAAAACTGTTCTTTCAGTGCATTGTGGTTTTGGGTGTACACTTCTGCTAAAATGAAACGCCTGAAAAGATGCGAAATACAGCTGAGCAGCACCATCTTCAGGATCTGCAGTAAAACAATCCCTCCAGCTCTGAGCTCTGGCCTTTGCACAGGTAAATGTTTAACTCTGTTTTCAAATGTAATGAAGCCTTAAATGCAAGCTTAAAGTGCAGCATAGTCTTAACACATAGCTTCATGGCCACATAGAGGCAGTGTGCATAGAGCACAAGGTCAAACATAAGATGTCCCAACAACTGCTGTATTTTTCACTGCTACCTCAACATGTGCCTCCTGTAGTACACTTAAATAAAGCCCGTATTCATCTGTGGGCAGTGGTTCAGGCTGCGTTTGAAGATGTGGCCTTGTTCCATAGTCTGTGCAGTGGCAGGTTTTCAGGTCATCTGAGGCGATGTGAATATTTTGGATGTCATCTCGGCTATTGTATTATTGTTTTATTCACAGGGCATGGACTAATTATTTCAACAGCTCTCTTCATTGGGGAGCAGACTGACAGTTGCCGTCATTGGAGTGATCAGTCTGTTTCTTGGACTTGGCTGAGGCCATTTGATGTATATTAATAATAATTGGTGCCACCGCCACAGTGATGTTTAGTAAACCTTTGTGCTATTTTCCAGGAGGATGCCCACGAGGAATGTATGAGTAGCTGCAGACTCGGCCTACAGAGACGAGTCAGGACAGATGGGAGGACTGCTGACCTCTGCAGATCAGAGACACCACGACCTAATCATCATTATCACATACAGGACATACAGTCTTTCACATTGTCTTGTTGTCTCTTCTGATCAACAGAGAGGCTAATATTTACCACATACACTCCAGTTCCATCACTGTAACATTTCACCTACTGAATTACATAGATCGAGTAAAAACAACGTGGCATTTGTTATCATAAACACACGGAAGATACCGATGGGATATCATTGGAGTGAGAATTTATTTGTCATGTTATTGTGACACCCGAGGAAGTGATGAACAAATTAGGTTTGATTACTATGTGCAACATAAAAAACATAACGAATTAAGAAACAATATGTGTTGTATAGAAATAATATGATTTGTTTGCAATGTTAAGCTACCAAATGTCAGTAAATGCAAACAACGTGTTAAAAAGCCTAGACACCTTCTTTGAATATATTCGTATATTAGCAGCTTGAAGAAGCTTGCTAAGCAAGACAAAACAATTTTTTGTTTTTTTTTATATTTAGATCCAAAGTGCTGTTGTTCTTTAGTCTTTCAAACTTTATTACTGCTTGTCAACTATAGCAATAGCTGGATGAGGAGGCATGACTCAAACTTTGTGTGTGTGTGTGTGTGTGTGTGTTTTCTTATGTTTGATTCTTTGGTATAAGTACAAGTTATTTTGTTAGGTTCCTCGTAATCTGGCAACCAGGGCTGATGCAGCGCTGTGGCGGTGTCTCCGTTTCCAGCATCTAGCAGTGACTCCAGCAGGTTTTGAGTCTGCCAGATTCTACAAGTGAATGAGAGGCAGATGTGTGGTGACAACACTACGCTCATTAGGCCGAATCAGTGTCACACTGTGACAACTGGCCAACTTGAGGCTTCTCCCCATCACTCAGTACTTACTCCATTCAGCCAAGACCAGCTTGGACTCTCCCAGAACTCATTTCAAAACGTTCACTGCTCTGGCTTCTCTATTTTGCCTAAAACACAAGCTTTAATGTTAAGTGAGTTGTCTGATACGCTGATAAACTAATATTCTTGCATCCCTTGAATACACCATCTCCAGACATAATATAGCTCCAAGTCTTTAACTGACTTTTTCTCCACACCTATCTTTGATCCCAGTGGTATCCCTGCCTCTGACCACTGGTCTACCCCTGCTCCATAATCCCAGCTGTGTGGTCAGCTCCAGCCCCTCAGGGCCTCCATCCCTGGGCTGAGGTTGTGATATCTATTTCAGTCCACTAGAGACCAGACAGCCGCCACTGTGGCTCCAGAGAATTCCCTGTCCAGCGATTACCGATGGTTGCACTCCAATCATATGCTTTAGCATCTCCTGTGTCCAAACTGCTTAGCATCTGATGGGTCGCTCTAAGCCATTAAGGCCAGTTTTCAATTATAGATGTGTGGCTGTTGGACACAGAAACAGATGTGCTTTGATTTATTTACGGTAGGGTGGATGGGGGGGTCATAACAGCTTACTTCCATGCGTGGGTCAGCTCACGCACCTCTGACATCCCTTGTCTTTCAGTTCACTTGACATGCACTTGTGTTTTTCCATCAGCAAAAAGTTTAGTGATGAATGGGCATTAAGAGAGAACAGCGATAGCGGCTGCTCTGTGTGTGTGTGCGTACCTGTGCGTGTCCGTGTGCATTTGTAAGCACACATACATAATCGAGCATGTGTGAATGTACAGCGTGCGTGTTTATGCATTTAATCTGCATGTGCCAATCACAACCAAGCATGTGTGGAGGTGAGATCTTGTTGAATGGAAACTCGAACAATTCTGTTGCACTAAATAAAAGGGAACCAATTCAAGCCCCATCTGTTTAAGCACCAAAATTCACCAAGGGGCAAAATAGTTAGTGTTGCGGTACATTTTTAACGCCTTGTCTCGTTTTCCCCCCTCAGCTTGAAGTGCTTTGGGTGGTGAAAAATGGAAAACAAATGTTCTGTTGACAGCTTTCCTATGCCCAGGGTGTGTGAGTATTTATATCATAAAGGTGCCAACACATCCTGGTTTTACAGGCTGACCATCGCTGGGGGGAAAAAAGAGGGGGACAAAGGGGGGCTATCCTGTAGCTCATTCTGGTAATTACTAGATCAGTGATGAATAGGCCTTGATAAGCCTGTGACAAATTAGCTTACAACTAAGTCTGCTGTGGTGTGAAATTCTTATTCATTTTAAAAGAATTCAGCTTTATAATCCAAGTAGGACATCAATAAACGGAACCTGCTGATTGCATGTTGGGTCCTGGTGTGACTACAGTACACTGCGGACCTGGACTGCATTAAGATTGAGGGCATGGCTAAATGTACTGTTGCTCCTCTACTGCTCAGGGCGCAGTAATAACAGGCCTCGGCCCAGAGTTTTAAACAGAGCATGCCTCAGTAATATTCAGTTCCATAGTCATTTTTCTTCCTTGTCACTTGTCTTATTGTCACCACTTTGCTTGTATTAAAAATTCACGGGTCACTTGTATGGCATTTAATGCTTGTCTCCAGTGCGTACCCGTGCTAACTAGCCAATTGTGACCACTTTTCACAGCAGCAGCAACGCCTTGGGCGAACTGTGATTTCATAATGTTTATGGTGTCAGTGGCAAGCCTGACGGGAAAATGGTAATAACTCTGCTACCAATATGAATAATGAAGGAACTCATATCATTTCATAAATCAGATGGGATGTACAACATATGGAGATAAGCAGGCACATTCTTGCCACTGGGTTTCACTGTTAAATAAAAGCCCAGCATTTTAAACCGCTTTTACTGCTATAATGCTGTATCCTGCATGATATAGCCCACAGCATGCTATGGGAACACTATCGACTGTGCAGAGGTGCATTCAACAGAGTGCAAAGAGGGAGACCAGCATTGACATTGTGCTGTAAGCAGGTCTGTCCTGAGGTGAACCATGTGTACACAGCTTTAGGTCCTCTCTGATGTAGGTGTTTCTCGGTCCGCCAGTGTCATGTTGCGCGGCCACCATCCCACTGTGTTTGTTCCATGTCATTGTGCCGAGAGGAGTATTTTGGGAACACTCATTCACAAGCTTACATCCAGTAAACCACTGCCCACACTGCAAGTCATAGATCTTGAAAATTAAACAACAAGTGTTGTGATTTTCGTCTTCGTCCTAAACTTTCTTAAAGCTCTTTGACAGTGACATCCAAAGGCAACCAAATGAAACATGTTTATTTATCGGAAAAAGTATCCCTCTAATCACTGAACAACAAAAACTCAATCCCTCAACAAAAGAACTGATGCCCAAGAAGTTAATTTTCTGAGGCCTGGCCAGACCTGCTCATTAATTCAGTTAAATGAAGTGAGAGAGGGGGAATCAGAGTGAACCGAACGGGAAAAAAGCCCTTAAAGCCATTTCCTGTGATTTGGGAAATGTGCAGCAAAATCAGAGACTCAGTATTTGTCTGTGCCTCTCTTGTTCTCCGTCTTTCCTCTCAATGTGAATGCGCGTTCATCTTATTTTTTCTCACTTTGGATTTGCCCAACATATTTCTTTCCTTTATAGCAGTGCTCCTTCCCTCTCTCTCTGTTTCTCCCTTGATTGCTGGGCCAGTAGCCTGCCGGTGGATTGGGTCAGAGGGCACAGTCTGGTTTTGTCCACCAGCTTTGGGTTATGAAGGCTAATGCCTCCTGACACTCTCAACTCCATCAGTCCCGGGCGCGTCATTCTAGTAATGCAGGAGTCATCAGGGCCTGGGATTGCATGAGGGCTCTCATCTGGAAACCCAAACAACCTTAACCTCATTGAATTCCTGTTGAAGAATGCAAAAATTAATGAATGGATTAAGTTGCTACTTTGTCTCATTGAATTACACCCTATTGTTTGGGATTGACGTGTTTTGGAGAAATATCTCTAAAATGTTCCAATACAGTGATCTGGTAATGCAAGGAGAGATAAGGAACATTTTAAAATATTTGCTCATGTTAAAGTACACAAACATACACCACTGAAAGTGTAGAGGGGATGTTGTAACTTATGTTTAAAGGCCAAAGTTTAATCTGGATTGTGTGGTCTCTTTAGCTGGTGTGCTGGTCTTTTCCAACCATACTCCACCGCCTTTACAGGCACTCATCTGAATTGTTGCTTAACCTGTGCAGTGACCCTGCCACATGCTATCTGCATCCTTCGATCCCAGACACACCACTACACTATTCCCCTTGCGGGCAAGGGTTTTGCTATGCATCAACCAGAGCCACAGACTCACGAAGGGAAATCCATAAACCTTGTGTTAGGGCAGAGAAAAAAAAGTCAGCACCAGTGCTTACTCATCTGTTAAAAACGGAGTGATCTGCAAAGTTTGTATGAGAGGGTTTTTGACGGTGCCCTGCTGCTTTGTCAGTGCAGCACATGCTGCAGGCACTGGCATCCCCTATTGCCTTCCAGGTCATTGGCCAGGCTCAGCAGGAGGTGGGCTTCTAGCCCCATGACACATCCCTGATTCACAGCTGGATCCGTAACAAGGTATCATAGCAAATGAATCGGTAAAACATCACTGGTTTGAAGAGCGTGAAAAATTGTCATGATATCATTTGTAATTCCTGATCTGGACCCGCCATTGGTAGGAGAAAGAGAAAGTGAGAGAGTGAGAGAGAGAGAGAGAGATCTGGTAAAAAGTCACCATCTCCACCAGTCTCGGCCTTCCTCTCTTCCCCACCACCCCACAGCCTGATGCCTGAGGGAGGAGATCCAAGCTAATGTAAAGAGGCAATAATTAAACATCTCGTGATTCCCAGCCAAGTGCCTTATAGGTGTTGCACTCTTAACATGAGAGCTTTGTGACACATTGTCCTGTTCCTGAATGTGGCTTTTGCTCCTCATTACATGACTCATGAGCGGTTGTGACGCGTCAGATTGGGCCTGTCCTGGTGTGTTTCGGTGAGGGTGGTGATGTTTGGGGAGGTTGTAGAGGGTAAATTAGGAGTTTGGTTAATCTCAAAAATATCTAAGCTGCTGAGCATGTAATGCAGTGCAGCATGATTTTAACAATATAAAAGTGCTAAAATATCAATATACAGTACTGTGTTCATTGTAATTTTATCATATAAAAAATATCTAACAATTTTTTTGCGATAGAAATACTATCTTTTAGATAATAACTGTCAGTTACCAGAAAACATTTCTGGATATCCATCCAAATTGTGTTATTGTCGTTAACCAAAATGTGTAGAGTACATGGGTTAAAAGAAATTTAAACATTAAATAAATAATTAATGTCTTGTATTTTGTGTAATAATATTCAAGAAGGAAAATGATGTGCTGTCATAAAAAAATCTATAAACTGCCCTACATGTTATGCAATAAAATTAGATACATAAAACCTTATGATCTTTAACCTTTCTGTGTTTATAGTACAGTTGGCTGTGTGAGGGTTTGATGGATGCAAAGAATGGACAAACATCAGCTCCCTCTAAACCACAATGGAGACCTTGGATCTAAATGTCATGGTTTCATAACAGATACACTGACATTTGTGTGATGGGATTTAGCCATGGGTTAATATAGCCATTGCTGGCACACTGCATTGATGTCCATCTCACCCGGGCTGTGAAGTCTATCTCACCATTTTTTTTTGGTGCCCTCACAGAAGTTTCTTTCAAAGGGATGAACTGGATTCTATGCTGGTTAAAGCCAATTATTTTATCAGGAAGGAAAAAAACTGTTTGATATGTAGGTTTGTTTTATATGATGTTAATGTGCCTCAGGAGCTGTTCAGATCATTCTTTTTTATTTTGGTGAGTGTTGGGCTGGGGGGTGGGGGCTGTTGGGAAAGGCAGGCGATCAGCATTGAAATCAGAGCCATGTAAATCTAATCAATTATACAGTTTTTCAGATAAAATGTTGGTAAATCAAAACACATTTTCCAAAAGTCACAGTATAATGAGAAATTTAAATTGGAAACAGAAACCATTTGTTTATTATAAATGCCAGGGTGAGGTGGTGACTTGCCATCCATAAATTTTGTTATCCTTTCATATTCCTTTTATCTATGACTACAGCTTTGGCACTCATTCAAGATTTTAATTAACCCAGACTTCTGAGGCATCAAGGCCTAGTGATGCATTGTCCTTTTGGATCAGGGAGTACAGAGGGGGGACAAAGGCCTTATTTGCCTTTGACATAATATTTTATATTCTATTGCCTTAAAGGGGGTTCATTAGGTGATTGCAACATTTAACAACATAACAGATTGACAAGAATAAACACATATTCAGCATATAACTGAAATTAACATCTAGACTGACAATCTTGTATGCAGGTTTGTGTGTGTGTGCGCGTGTGTGTGTGCGCCTGTGTGTGTGCATGCATGTCGCAAGGGGTGTGTTGAATCAAAAAATAATTTTCTGTGCTTGATGAGGATACAGAGAACCCCCCTGCTCTGGCGCGACCTGGTGTCGGCTGCTTTCTTGGGCTCAGAGGTTCCTAAGGGAGACCAGAATGGAGGTTGAGCATCTTGCTGTGATCCAAAGAAAGTGTGCCAAATGCTATCAAAACTGGATTAGTAGACAACAATTGTGTTCGATGAAGGGAAGGGGGAGGGAAAGACGTAGTTTCCAAGTAACCCACGGATGGAATTTTCCAACTCCATTGCATTTTTATCCCATGTAAGAATGGATGCGCACATAAGCCCCCTTTGTTTTGGGATAAAATCTATATAAAATACCACTTCAACAAGCACACTGAGATGTATTTCTGATTTTCCATATAAAAACCAAGGACCTATTTATAGGTGTAGGTCATTTCAGATGTTATTCATAGGCCATGAATATACACGTTCTAGTCTCTGCAAAAGTGTGAAATCCACAGTTGATTTTAATGATTGTCTTTGTTATGATCGGTGATGTCAAGGCAGGGCATTTCCTACTGAAGCAAGACCAAGAAAAAGTCGTCATGGACACGTTTCCTCCGTTTCTACTTTAGGCCTGCCAACAAATACATGTGGCTCTACAACCTTCATAAAGTAAAGTAAGTCCAGCAGCACATTCACATTTGAATACACCCCCAGCCCCAATGGCTGTCCTCCGAATGCTGACATTTGGAGCAAATCCCCTGCTGACTTAATCATCGCAAATATTGCGTGTCATTTGTGCACCACACTTGGACCTGGCTGATGGTAGTGGTAGTAATTCACCACTGCTGTGCGAGAGAACTCCCGTGGTGACGTGCCTTGTGCTCAAATCTCCCTTTCCTTTTATTCCTCCCTCGTTTCTCTCCGTTGCAAGCTTGGAGCCTGTCTCCGTCCCTGCTGCCTCATAGAGCAGAAGGACACTAGAGTTACTGTAGGCAAGACGCCATCTGTGGGGCAAAGGACTCTAGAATGAAGCGAGGCGACGACCTTTAACCGAACAACCACACAGAATATCACTGGTTCAGATTTAGATATTTCTTTTGAATTACCTTGTAAAATAAATGGCACTTTATCGTAACCGCTTGGTGTTATTTCCCTCCCTAAAAATGGCTCGCCCTCTGCCGCTCCTTCCCTCCCCACGACAGCACCATCCCACTACTCGGTCGCTGTTTACTCTCCCATGTGCTCGGAGTCCCCCCAGGGCCCGCCCCTCTGCACGCTGCGGCCAATCACACGGCCCGGGCCGAAGGCGGGAGCTACTTCTGTAAGCCAATAGCTGCGTTCTGTTTCAGCGCGTCATCACCGGAAACATGGCGGCGCACGTTACCCAAGCTGCGAAGCGACTTGTCCCACAGTAAGTACGTTTTTGTGTTTTATTCCTCCTGGGAACACCCACCCGGCGCTACCGCTGGCTGCGACGTTCGCCTCCATATCACCGTAGCAGCTGTTGGTCAAATGTCAACTGTTTTGTGGGCTGGTGGGAGAAGCACAGCGACTGGCGGCAGCGTTTCCAGCGTTTATGTTCGCTTGGCGTGTGAGCCAAAGTGACGCGGTGTAGACGGGCTTGTAGCTGGTTGTTTGTTACGTCGAATGAGTTTAGAGAAGGCTTGAAATGTGCACAGGGGGATTTGAGTTTGGAGAACCGTACCTCTGCATACACACTCCTGCTGTGTCCTGAGCGCCACTGGCTCTTCGAATGGAGAGAATATGCTGCTTAACGTCATGGCTAATTGTTAGCTTTTCATTCTGGGGGTGTCATGATGCTGTTGCTGTGTTACTGTGCAGCCAGATTGTGTCTTGGCCACTTAACTGTTCATTGTTGCACAGCTGGACTGGCTGTAGGAAATAAAGAACCTTACTTTTGACTCATTTCATGTTCCATCTGTGTTTTCAAAGTGTCAAATGTTACTAACTAACGTGGCAGTGTCAATCTAAGGCAGCATGTACTAAACAGGCCTGTACTGTGGAGGCCAACAACAGGTCAACGCACCACAACTTAAAGGAATAGTTCAATATTTTTGGAAATATGCTTATTTGCTTTTTTCTCAGCGGTAGACGAGAAGGGTGTCTGTACAGGGTGGTTAGGCTAGCTGTAGCATAGAGACTGAAAGTAGGGGGGAATCGCTCACCTGGCTCTCTCCAAACTTAAATACGCCACCAGCACCTCTAAAGCTCAAACTAGATAAAACACCTGAATTAGTCACACATTGTATCTAGTTTGTTTAACCATACACATACAGAAATGTAAAAGAGGCCATCTGTGCTTTTAGGTTGGAGTTGCATTCTCTAAGTATTTTTCTGTCGGCCCAGTACTAACGTGCAGAGCTGTAGTGCTGGTTGCTTGGCAACCTCACTGTGATGACAAGACTCCAGGAAGTCACTGCGACTGTCTGTTTGTTTTTATTTTCTGACTGCGTGATTCTGATATTACTGAAGGCACTGGCGACAGCTTATGTTGGTCTTTTACCAATTAACAGTGTTTTCACAAGTTTTTAGTTTCCTCTGTATGACTGGCAGCATTTCTATACTGGCAATGCACTTCTTTTTGCTGCATATGCACTGTCAAATGTCTTTAATTTGCTTGTATTTTATTCATCTGCTGCATTTTCATTCATGCAAAATACACAGTTGCCAGATTATTGGGTACACCTAGCTAAAACTAACAATTTAATTCAACTGTCCTGTGCTAAATCCTACCTTCATGAAGATTAGAATGTTCGGGTTTTGTTGAAACTCTTTTAGAGAAGTGTAAATGCACATTCTGAGGAAGTTACTGGTGCTGTTGAGTTGTATGACTTTACACTATTGTACATGGTGTTTGTAATATTTATTATGCCCTCACTGATATAAATTAATAAAATTGATACACCTCTAAAACATATTACTTAACCTTCCAAAGTGCTTATTCTGGAAAAAAGCTGTCCTTTTTCAAAGTGGTACATTATAAAAACTATACTGACAGGGTCTTCAGATTAACGGTTCTTTACAAAAGAATATACAGTGGTTTGTATCATCGTGTTTGTGGGTTTAATAATTTTTCAGAAAGTACTGTCAGTCTCCTCATGGCAGCCAATCGCTGTTGTTCCACTATAGAGCCCACCCCCTTCACTCTTTGCTCACATCTACAAATTTCCTGCTTTCTGAACTGGAAACATTGTGGTCACAATCTTTCATATCAACAGTATCTAATGTTTAGGTAGCTGCGGCCCTCAAGTGAATGTTTTGTTTCTATATCAAATGATTTGACAACACTTCATGGAATTATGAAAATTAAGGTTAATGGTATCCCTAGTACTTTGAGCCAAAGCCAAGGTTAAACCAATTCAACAATGGAGCCAAACATAGTCCAATTACATGGGTTAAATCTGTAACTTGAAGCAAGGGTCAGTGATGTACTTAAATCGTACGGTGTAGCTCTGTTCAGTCATGTGGTTCACCATTATAAATAATACAGTGTACAATTTTTACATTTGTATCTATTCTGATAATCAGTTAGTTGTTTCAAGCAAGAGTCTAAAGCCATACTAGCTGCTCTGAAAGGCTGTACTGAGGCACAGCAATGCTTTAAGCTAAAAGCTAACTTTAGCATGCTAATATGCCCACAATGACAATGCTAACATGCTGAAGTTTAGCAGGTTTAAGACTGTTTATCCTCTTAGTTTACTATGTTAGCATGCTAACATCAGCGATTTAGCACTAAACATAAAGTACAGCTTGGACTTGGGAATGTCTTTGGCTTGATCATAAACCAAAGTATAAGACAAATAGAAATTTTGACCTGATGGTGGTGCTAGATTAAAAGGGATCACAAAGGTTATTTCAGTTCATCCACCTAGCTAGTGTAGCAAAAAATTCCAATATTGATGTTAAGCGTGGTACACAGTGATTTAGTGCAGTGTGAGATGTTAAGAGTTACTATAAATGGTAAATGGAGGCACAATACTAAATTGCTGGAATACTTCTTTTAAGAATACTGTGTGTGTTTGTACTTAGCATCTCACTTTTTTCCTGTAGTATTTTAAATTCATTTATAAAATGAAACTATCTTGCTGGATGTTTTTATGATATGTGATGTGTCGACTTGCGTACGGCATAAGCATATAAAAAGTCTAACTTCCTAATAGGATTCATTTAAAATTTTGGCTGGTGTTTCTGGGAAGCCATACCTACATGTTTAAACGCAGCCCTCTCACATGGCTGGAACGAGGAGAGGAATGTGTGTGCTTGTTTTATGGACAGCCTAGAGCCCTCACCCTGGCATTGGCGGCAGACTGCTCTTTGTCACAAACACCCTCGTGTCAAAGATGCAACAGCATCCTGGAGGAAGCATTGACTGCCGCTATGAAGTCGATAAGTGATGAAAGCAGCCTAGAGGTTGTCAATTAAGAGAGCCAAGGCCTGGACCTTATAAGTTAATGGGCAGTTTCCCCTCTCAGGGCCTGCTAGGGCTTTATAGCACAGCTTATAAAAACCCCAAGTGTAATGCACCCCTATAACGTTTTCAATTAAGAGAAGGGGCATAAAGCAGTGCAGACACTTGGCAGTCATGCTAGAATGTTTATAAAGTGGCATTTGGCATAAATTGGGAGGGGAATTTTCAATTGGCCCAGTTGTTTTAAAGCAGCAGCTACTGTGCAGAATTTTATTTTGATGGCACTTCATGCTGACGGGAAGCATTACTGACTTCCTGGTGTCTTTCCATTACCAGTTCTTTTAGCTTGGTCATGTGGACGCGCAGCCTGAAGTTTAAAAGCCCCGTCTTCTCAGCTGTAAAAGCGATTAGAGACGAGACAGAATTTTAATATACATTTATACACCGATTACACCTACACTTTTAATATTGGCACAAATTGTCATCATAAATGTGTTAGTCATTTCACAGTCAATTGGCAAATTTCCATTTAAAACTCGCCTTTAACACAAGATGAAAACATGTAATGCAATTTAAGAAAATGAAATAAAACTGCAGCATATTATTTGTATCATAATTACCATGTGTACACTGCTAACCCCTTGTTTGTAATGCTATTGGAAATAAGCAATAATTCCAAATGCTCAAAGAAAATCCCTTCAATCATCTGGTGTCCTCTGTGGTTGGGCTGGAGTAGAACAATAAATGAGTGTTGAACAAACACCAGTGTGTTGACACCTCATTTCCTCATTGATTGGTGGTGGAAGCTGAGCTTGAGGTGTGTGGCCATAATCCAATCAAGCAAGAAAACAACCACGGGGTCTGTGAGCAGGTTGACCAAGTAACCCCATACCTTATCCTCGATGCCTTTTTTATTTTATTTTATACTATATAATGGTTTATCTAATCTTTTTGCTAGGCACATTCTTAGCCACTGCCTCACAGTACAAACGTTTGCCTGAATTAAAAAAAAACAAAAACTCTTAACTTTTCCCCTTCTTTTATAGTATGTATGAGTCGGTCAGTCTCACAGTCAGGCAGGAGACCGTTTTGTCAAGCTGAATTAAATAACACTAACAAAATATAGGATTTGGTTCAAGTAAACTAAATCTACATCCCAACATCACTGCCTGCGGATGTCTTCACTCAGTGCCTACAGAGGCTTTTAAAAAATTTTTTTTTACTTTGTTTTTTTTTTTTAAGCCAATGAATCAATAAATCGCTCTATTACCTGTTGTTGACCCAGCTAGTCTTGTCTTTGAAATGTGCTACAGAGCATTAAGTAACACATGTTGCTGTGTGAAAACAAACCTCTGGCAGCTGGTGTGGTGACCAGCTGAGTAAACGTGGTTGAGGGAGCAGTGTGGGATGGCAGAGGAGAGGCCTACACTTGTCCCAGTGTTGACCAAGGTGGATCCATGCAGCCAACAGATGGATATGTTACCCTGTATCCCCATAGAACCCCACCCCCCCACCCAAACCAAAACAAGTATATCTGGTCTAGTACTGAAGCCTTTGATCAACAGCAGATCTTTGGCTTCAGAGTAGGACACCGTTGGACCCCAGAGCGCACATGGAATCGCATCTGTATAAACACGGCCAGAGAGGAATGTGTGAACAATGCAACAAAAGAATTTTGTTCTAGAAACGTGGGGTGGACTTGGCTAACGAGTGGTTTATGTGGTTTAGAGTTTGAGCGTGGTGGTCGGATTGAATGAGAAGCTGGGGAAATATTCTGTTTTCAATGATAACACAAGGGGGAAACTCGTGTTCTTGCTTTTGACAGATGTGAGCAAATCCAAGTGCCGAGATGAAATTACCCTTTAAGATGAGTGCAAGGTGTCAAAAACTTGTGACGCGGCAATGTATAGGTGTAGGTAACTATATGTATTTTTTGTTCTAATCTTTGATGAAGTTGCATTTGAATGAAATGGCTATTTCCTGTATTTCTTACACAAACTGCTACAAATATCATTCCTGTTGTGCTCATAGGTTTCTGCAATGCTACTTATTCTTTATCGATTTTCATGTTATGATCATAATCAATTTGGTGTATAGCCATTAAATTATTTTAGACATTGCACACAAACCTCCTTAGAGAGAACACCCAATTTCCTCTGGATTGTCATGACAAGTTGTAGGCTGTGTTGATCTATTTATTGAACTGTAGTAAAGTATTTACTGTAGGCATGACTAACAATTTCTAATAAATAGTGTGTTGGGCTGGTACAGTTTACCTCATGTAGCATTAATTGGGTAGCAGTCACAGGTGTGTGTGTGTGGGCAGGATATTGCTTCCAGATTTGGAGTCAGCGCCACTGTCAAAAGGCCAAAGGGGTTTTTTTGGCTATAAAAGAGATACAGATTTGGGCTCCGTTTGCACCCCAGAAACCTGTGGGAGTGCATTTGCATCACTGCCGTTAGATCATTCTTATCATTTATTAGGGGCAACTGTGTCTATTCCTGGTCCTTGGTCTTCTCACGGCACAGAGGTTGGCTCATTGCCATGGTAATGGTCGGTTAGTTCCAGGGTGGTGAGGTGTAATTTACCCAGCATTTCCTGTCTGATACACAGCACCCTAATGAGTAAGAGGCCTGCTTTTATAGCAGAGTGTTTGTTAACCAGGCACAGCAAGGGGGGTTGTGTGTGCTTGTGTTTGTGTGCCTGATTCTCTGTGCCATTCTGCCTTAACATGTTTGTTATATGTTAAGCATTTGTACACCTATAGGTGAGACTATCTAGTACATACATGGGTCCATGCTGTGGCCACATGACTGCACTTCTAGGGCTAACCCCTCGGTGTCAGTATTGACAGTGTGCTTTGTGATAAGCAGCTTGTGATATTTGTTTTTGTATCATCTCGTGAAATTCCCGCATTCAATAGTCTCACTGAGTGACTATCTAGGATACTTCATCTACTGTAGAATACCAACAACTGTCTGCATGATAAAGGTGTGCTGCCCAACTAGAAGAGACAACTAGAGGTCACGGGGAAAAATAATTAGTACTATGTGCCCTTTAGTAGAAGTAAAACTAGTAGTAGATTTAGTAGCAAAATGTAGTACAACTAAAATTAACCCACCTAAAGTGAGTCACACAGGCTATAAACTACTGCTTTACTTTAATTACATTTAATTATTAAAGATTGGTCAAATAATGAGTTGTTTGGCAGATTGAGTGATAACCCATTAATTATTTAGTTCTTTTTATTAGGTAAACTACCTCAGCTGCTCAGATTTTGAGTTTTTTTGACCGCCGAGTAAGCAGTTATAAAACATTGCATGGGCATCTGTGATGGGAATCTTGTAAATTTTAGACATTTTACAGACTTCAGTGGGTAATATCGTATTCATCGGCTTAAGCTTAATTCGACAGGGTGATGTAACAGTTGGTATCTGTTATTGTATAATTACTGCAGTCACAAAAAGGTTTTTGTGATTTGATATACATGGTAATGCTTATAGTTAGTTAGTGTGTGTGTGTGTGTGTGCGTCCCTACCCATGGACAAATACAGCAGTATTTTAGTACCACAGAGTTTTATATTTGTGTTTTATAAGTCATGTGATCCATTAGCCCTAAGGACAAATCACTGTAACATTCCTATAGGTTCCTAGTGTACTTGGTCTTTTTGCAGCGTCTGTACAGTAACAAAACATCTCTCCTTGACCAGTCAATATTGAACAGCTATGACTATTGGCACACAAAACAGGACAACTGGGATGTGACTGTCTCCCTGAATTTATAAAAAGAAGAACATTCCTATTTCTGATTTATCAGGGCACGCACAGAAGAGTTGGCAGGTTTCTTTTGGTATTTTGCCCTATTTGGAACTGCCTCGCAACTTCTCATCACATCACTGGCACAAGTTGCAGACGGGCAGCCTCCTGTTAGCGCTGTACTTCATTAGAGCCAGGTTTCAGTGGTACCACACACATTCAAACAGCAGGCCCATCTCCAAAGCATCAAAGTAGATTTATACAAAGGGTTGTCTCTGTGTCTGTCTTCCCATCAGTGTCTGCTAATGATGCATGCTGCACACTCTTTTTTTTTTGTAGCATTGACACCCTCCTCTCCCTATCACTCATTCACATTCTGAATCTCTGCTTCCATTTTTTTTTTCTCTGTCTCTCTCTGGCCCCCCTCCCTCTCCGCCTTTCGTGGTGTTTGTTTGGCTGCTGGGTTTTGTTTGTTTATTGTTTCCAGATGGCAGACGCAGACTTCATTTGTGTGGCTTTCAAGTTCCCAGAGAGCTTTTTACTGCCTTGGCTCAAGCGCTTATCCTGTTTCCTCTAGCCGGGCTTTATGATGGGCCCTTTTATACGTAGCAACTGGAAACAACTGTCACTACCAGTCTGCGTCAGGGAAAGCAGGAGAAAGCCCAGAAAAAGTGTCTCTTTCTGTGCACTCTCCATCTGAACATCTTCATTAGTGACAGTGCAGCCCATCCGGAGATGAGAATGAGGTTTCTTTTCCCTGAGGGTGAACTTTACCGGCTTCATAGAATAAGGGAATACCCGTGATTGTGTTCAATACTCCAAACATCAACAGCACCATCAGCCGCCGCACAGAGAAATGGGATACAATGTGCAAAAGTAATAGTTTGTTGACATGACGGTTAGGCAGCGTGCTCATAGTGATGAAGCTGGTAGTGTGTGTTTTTTCAGGACCTTACTCAGTCTAGTCTGGGCATCATTAAGCGCTGTGACATCACGTATTTACAGGAACCCAGGAGGGCGACTTGCCCTGTAAATGTGGGGGAGGACCAGTGCACGTCTTTACTCATCGGATGCGGTTTTAAGACGGAGCAGTAATCAAAGCTCTCAGCTATATAAAACCCACCCCTTCTCCTTAAGGAGGCCTTTTCCCCTGGCAGCTGCTGAATCAGTGATTACCCTGGCATTCCAACCTGCTTAATCCCATTTTTAGCAGTGATTTAACACAGAGTAGCAGTGGCCAAGGCACTGCATTCATTGACTTACCCCCAAAAATCTAGTCACTGGAAGGAAATGTCAACCCCGGCTTGGCTTCATATTTCTGTAACATATTAACAAATAAGTTGGCAGAGCAGTCGCATTTTCACATGTAAAAGCCATCATGTGTAAGATTTCAGGAAGCCAGCTGTGTAACTGTCCCAGCATTGAAAATAATGGCACGTGTCTCAGATGACATCAGCTCTAATCACAAGAAAATTATGTGCTTGTTTAGTATCTATCAGGGTTCATGGTGTGTGCAAAGATGGAGGTAGTAGCGCTATATATATGTTTGGTATGCTGAAATAATCATCATACTAACCCACTCGTGACCCTCCACAAGGGGATGCGAGTTGAAATGTGAGGGGATCTGACTTTAATGTTCACGTAATCAGTGGTGTTTGTGTTTTACCACCACTGAGCGCCTGGCTGGCCGGCTAATCTCATCAGGGTTTGGGCTCTGGTGCTGGGGTGAGGGAGAGGACAGCCTAGCATGACCCATATCTTTGTGCCAGGACGGCTACAACACTCTCCGACTCTTACCGTGCAGTTCCATCAGAGTTTACTACAAGGCCCTTTGCCAGGGTGTTTACTACTGAACTGTCTGGCACAACAAGATAATGCCTGTACTAATGCCCTCAAAGGACACAGCCACTCTCACTAAGGAGGGTCTGCTCTTTTCCATCAAGCCAGACTCTTTGCAACTTCATAATAACACCGTGACACAATAATGGGGTATAGACTGGGTTTACAGTGTAACAGGTTAATATGGTTAAAATGTATGGATGTACATTTTTGTCTTTTATGCAGTCAAACAAAACAGCTTTTTATTGCAAATAAATGTGATGAAAACATGTATTAATACAGCACAGTTTGTTTAACAAAAGCGAGCTACATGCACCAGCTCAAACATAACATTGCTATCACAAGATGGAAGTTATGCGTAAAGAAACATGCATGTGTATTGAGTTTGTCCGGTCTTCTTCTCCATGGAGTACGAAACGCCCTCCCTCGACTGTTGTTGTTGCCAAGCTGTCGCTCTGGTCTAGACTGACCAATAGAATCGTGTCTTGCATCTTTCAGCGTAGGTCCCGCCCACAGAATTCAGCTGGACAGCAAACAAAACCTTTTTTTGACATGTTTTCATCATACTTTTATTTTATTAGCAACAAACCATTTTTTGATTGCAGTGTGGAAAGTTTTGCTCTCAAACCTTTTCTGTTTGACTGCATTAAATAAAAGACACAAATGTACCTCCGTAAAAAGGTAATACTCTGTCCCCCTAATGCATGTACAAAGAGGAAGACAATAAGTGCTGTTGGATGAAAAGCGTGAGATTGAAGCAGGAGATGGGCTTCTGGTTGCTTGTTTGATAGAACAATTACATTTTCTTGAACAATAATAGTGTGGTTGGTTACTCAATGAAAGCCTCACTTCACATTGCATCTCTTCTCTCTGGCCTTCAGCGGTCTATAAAAACTTCTGCCTGAGCTTTTTTTTTAACCATTTTACTTGTGTTTCACACAACACCATCCTTAACTAACATTTTCAAGAATGATAATAGAGTTGGATCAACATCTGACCGTGTGAGCCGAGGCTGAACGTTATAAGCTAGGGGTGGGCAATATGGCCACAATTCTTCACTGTATATGTAATTTTATATCACGGTAACTATCATGATACAGTAATTGTTCTGTAAATTCAATTAAGAAATTGTTTAAAATAACCATACCATACTTCATGCTCTGTATTTACAATTTCACTCTCTTCCTCTGTTTTCTCTCTTTTTCTGCGGCAGTTGGCAAACCAGCCTAGAGGTGCATTACAGCCCCCAACTGTCGCTTTGACGTCACTTGAGAGCGTTGTAAGCCGTCCTGCTGCCCAAATCACATTACCTTGTGAGGCAGCCCTGATTTGCTGCATAGCCTGCCCCGAGTTTAAATCGGAGACACTAAGGGATTCCTTCCACGGTGGAAAAGGTATTGCCAAATCTCTACTGTTGCGCACATTTCTACCGTTGCACGGTATACCATCATATTGCCCAACCCTTTCATAAGCTTCTCAAAGATGAGATTTATTGCTGTGAAATTGAATAACTTTTGATTGTACAAGTGTACATAATAAACTGGTAACTCAGTGTATAATGGTGTCCTACCCTGAAAGTTAGTGAGTGATCAGCTGGTAATGTCAACCAAGTGGGCACTTATCCCCATCAACAATCAGGTAACATGACATGACCCATGTCCCATAGGTACACACTGAAAAGTAATGGAAGTTTGATTGTACACCAGAGATGGCAAAACCGTAACTAAAATTAAGGCTCTTTGCTGACTTTGTCAAATGCCTATGTCTTACAGGAAACTTGCACCATGACTAGTCACCTGTAGGCTTGTCACGATAGTAAGGCAGCAGTGGTACCATGAATGAACAGGAGAACATAAATTCTACAATGTTTAGAATTGGGCTTCATGGGTGGTGGTGGAATTAATTCAAATTAATTCATTAATTTGATATTTATTATTGCCACACAAGGTAGGTTAACTTACTGTTAGCAGGTTGTATAAAAAGCTTTTTTCGTTCTCCATCGTGAAATACCCTCCACACACATTACACGTTATACACATTGTTGTTTTAGTGAACTCCACACCGCTGCACTCACTCTGCTGCACCCATGGGAGGTCAGAAACCTGTTCAGTCCCCTCCTTCAACTCACCATCCACCCTCTGCGCACACACACACACACACAGGAAGCAAATCAGCAGCTGGCTGTTTGATGGTCTAATTTAAACCAGTGGATATTTTTGAGCCATTTCAATCCCCTGACTTCTATCCATGTGTGCGTGTGGACACAGGGGTATAATAAAGGAAGTTCCTTTACGCGAGAGATGGATAGTTTTCCTATTTTGCTGTTAAGATGTATTCTAAATATTTAGTTTTCCATTTTATAACGAGGCTAGTCATTGATATGGATGCCAGGAATGGCTGCACCACCCTTTTGTGCGTACCTCTTGATCACATGCGCATTTGCTGATGTTTCATCTGCCTAGCTGGGCTCCAAGTAAATCACAGTCCGTATCTTCACACCAAAACTCTGATCCACCACAGTCACAAAAAAATATAAAAAGCAACATAAAAGTTGACATCCAGTCTGAGTTCTTACCATTCACCTTATGGTAAGACATGCATGCTCTGTTAGACACTGCATTTTTAGAGTGCTATGCAAAAATTGTGTTCAGTTGGTGGTGCGGAGAACTGCTTATTAAAACATCAGATCCAGTTTTGCACAGGATTCATTGGTCTTTAAATTGCAATAATTAATGCAGATACTTCGTCATTCATCTGGGAACACATGTTCAGATGAAACAAACCATTTAAAATAGTTAAAATTCTCTCCTAGGCCTAATTATCACCTAATTGCTGATGTGGCAACAAATAAGTAATTATTATCTCTTTTGCTTCTATTAGCCCGACCCATGAATATGAACACCTCTGGGTATGGTAATAAAGGGTTAGTGTTTATGAAAATTGACTCTGGGTGCTAAATGCTTGTTTTTCATTTGCATTTCAACTTAATCCTTCCTAACTTCAGAAGTTTGTTCTAGCATTTGCTGCTGCTGTATTTTATCTCCTATATTCAGGTGTGTGTGTGTGTACGTGCAGATGTCTGCATGACAAAACCTATGAAATATTATTAGACAAAGAACTTATGTTTATGGAAATGCATGAATTGTTTTTCATAGAAAGACAGGCTATCCTTTATTGTAAATACCAGGTTTTTAGACTGAAGATGTGTCACCTCGTGACATGTTTAGCCAACAGCCTACATAAATCAATAGATTTAAAGCATGGCTTGCTGTGCTGCTAAAGACTAGAATACAGACATGCACACATAGACACACAAACACAAGCAGCATGGTAAGTTGGCGTATCTTTGATGTATCCCGATTGACAAAGAGACTCCCCCTTTCAAAGGATTACAAATAAACTCCAATGAAAGACTCATGCACAAAAGGTGGCCTATGTTCTTTTTGTGTGTTTATTTGAAATAATGTCTGTTATGAATTAGTAGTTTGTGTTTCTGTTTTTGATCTAAATGCACCATGTGATGCCAGGTCTTTTTTTTTTTTTTTGTATAGTGTAATTTGTTTAAAAATGTCCTCTCCATTTAAATAAGAGTATTGTTTGCTATTGTGCTGCATTCACCATGAAAAATGGACTATGCACAGAATCAGAAGGCAGTATAGGCCAGACCACAAGCAAATTGCCATGCCTTTTAGTCCCATCTTCGATGATGCGGTACTTCCGCAGGCTTTTGTCTCCAGTTTGGGGCACAGCTGTCAGGTTAGGTGCTATCCACGCTCCCCTCCCAAAAACCTCAGGCCACGCGCCGCTGCACCCCAAACACTAAATAGGAGCATTAGACACACCATGTTAAGGGCTGCTGGTGTTGAGCTGTGGCTGTGGGTGCGTATCTTGTCCCATGGCCAGAGACATGTGCATTACACACACACACACACACACACACACACACACAC
>JAVQJF010036161.1:0-17622 GCA_036023855.1 Gadopsis marmoratus
ACAACAACACATTCATTAGCTGCCTCCAAGTGACTTCCAGCAGGTCTTTGTACTCTTTGTGTAAAGCCGAGCAATAACTCAAGAGTCGGTGCTGCTGAACCTGTCACACGGCGCATTCACAGGCACACCCTGGAAGACATGATAATAGCAAAAAGGGAGGGGTAATCGTTGCTTTCTTTGGACTGAAAACACAATGCAGAAGTCCGTGTGGGGGGCCAGACTTTCAGCGTGGTGCCACCTTTAAACATGCACGACTGCTGAACGTTTTTAACTTGTAGCTTAAGTAAGCTTTGACTCTACAATCACTCCTCCCCCTTATCCCTTATCCCTGTGGCCCTACGCTACAAAGAGTTCAAGTAAATGAAGACTGCATTGTTTTAAAGCAATGAGAGTTGGGCTTTTCACAGACATACACAGGAGCATGTGTTCTTTAGTGATGCAAAAATAACCAGCTAACAATGTGAACCGGTCACTGCCACTCCTTTGATACTTAGAAACACTTAAAGAAAGGCAGGCGTTAGTCACGGCCCCTCCCCATCGAGCTGTTCCTAAATGGTCAGGCTTCCAGTCTACAGCCTCCTGCTCTAACTTCTGGGTTTGTCCACCACGTCCCCAGCACGCCACCAATCACAGCAGGTCATACAGCCGTGAACGCCATTCCTAATCCAGTGTTCTTTGCAGAATGATGCTCAGTTCACGTCAGTTATCATCTCCATAGGTGGGGTTAAACAAAAATCCTTACAGTGAACACGTCGTTTCCACCAGAAAGCAATGGCCACACAAACGCCATAACCCTTAAAAATGAGAAACAACAACGCATCAACGGGGAAGTTTACCCATTTGAATATGAGGTGGGGCAGCCGCAGTGTGGACTTGTGGTTACAGCAGCTTAAAAGAGTTGCAGGACGTCCTCAAAACAAGCTGTCTTGCAGAGAGCAACAGGTCTGTACTTTGAAATACTCCACAAAAACTCACATCCACAAAGACACTCAGAATGGGCCGCACGCTGCCACTGGCTCTGGACACACACCCCTAACAAGATGCGCAACCACTGATGCGGCGGTCAATAAACTGGCGGGCAAGATTGTCAGATAAGACATCGTTTTATTCAGGTGGCCTCACCCTTCGTTACACTCCTGTCAGAGCAGGCATCGCAACACGAAGCCCGAAGCGAGTGATTGTGCGTTAAATGAGGGGGACGCAACAACATGCGCCTCTAAAACAGGTGGAAGGTGGAATCAAAGCAGATCAATAGTAACACACCTTGTTGTGCTCCGGGGAATAATGAGGACTAGGCCACATTCTGGAGCCGTGCCATTATTCCAGTGGCCTTTAGAGAACTGTGACTTTTTATATTACTGCTATATGTTATAAAGTGGCTCCCTGACACCGCAGGAATGCGACTGTGTCGCTGCTACGAAGGTCCCGGGGCCCAAAAATAGCAGCAGGGAGGGAAACACGTGTGTGCGGGCTGCTTTCAGATCAGTGCAGCCGAACCGTGTGAGCGAGTCCTGGAGGAAGACCAGGGGGCTTTGTGATGAAGCGGATAACCAGCGGTGGCCCTGCAGGACCACCAAGGCTGCAGACAGAGGAAGCCGGCAGTAACACCGCTGATGACACCCGGGGGCCACCGGATATCGCCGTGCAGATGCTATTCGCCATTTACAGCTTCTAGTGAATAACAACGTTCAAAAAGTGGCTTGTACTTACGCGCAGCAAGCGGGTGGGTTTTGCGGTGAAGATGCCGGACGCAGGCGCACAGCCGGTACCGGCGTCCGGCGGCAGGGCAGCTGTGCTGTAAACCCGGTGTTGATGAAGGCAGGAGCTCGGTGTGACGGAGCCGAGGTGCGCGGTGCTCCGGGCTGTCACCGGAGAAGCCAGAGCCGCAAAAACAAAAATAACCCACTTTCCAAAGATAGAAACCAGTCAGGGCCCAACACAGACACACACCCCCCCCCCCCCGTCCGAGAGTCCGGCCCGGGGGGTTAAAGGTCCAGCAGCGTAGAGGAAAACACAAAAGAGCCGCGACCCGCTTGAACGTAGCGTCAGCTAGCTAACATGCTACGTGCTAGCTAACACCCTCCACCGGCAGCATGGCGATTTAAAACAACAAACAACAAAAACAACAACAAGTCCCGTTCACCCGATGACATGTCGAGCTAACCGTCGCCGCTCTCCGTGTCTGCCGTGAACACGCCTCAGCTGCGCCGACACACGGTTGGCCACTGAACCGCACACGGGGCCAACTGCTGCTGCTGCTGCTGCTGTGGCGGCTAAGCTAGCTTCATTTAGGCGAGGATCAGGTTTCCCACGCAAAAGACCGTTAAAAAAGGCCCACGCCGTCTGAATACAGGACGCGGACACGTCCGACAGTTAACTGTCAGAAACGTGTACACAAACGTCCTGCTGCAGTTATTTCCAGCTGCACGGCGCCAGCTAAGTGGACGCTACGAGCTAACAAGTCTGCTAACTTGTCCCCGTGCAAGCGTCCTTTTTTTGGGCGGCTACGACTAAAACAAAGTAATGTCAATATCGTGCTTTGCAAGGTGTCAACGTGAACACGCGAATTGTTAAATTTGGCATTTGTTTCTGGCAGGAACACTTTCTTTCCCCTCTTCCTTCGGCATGTTTCCCCATGTTGAGCCAACACGGAGGTCAAAGTTCACTCAGGCTCAGCAGTGTGAAGGTCAAGTGTCCCGACAGGTTACATGAAATATGAAACTAGATTCTGCCCCCCCCCCCAACATGATGTTGAAGAACCCACACAAGATTTGTTAATAAAATCAAAAACATTATGTAAATTGTGACAAATAAGGAGACCAGACGGAAAATAAAGGACGGACACAGAAACGTTGAGACTTCAGTGTCATCAATGTTCCAGCGAAACTTTAAACACACAAACACAGAAAAATATTCCGTTCAGGAGCAACGAGAAAGTGCACAAAATTAGAAAGTCAGAAAGGCATCCCAGCAAGAATGCGGGGCTCGATACTTCAAGTGAGCAGCAGGGGGCAGCACGACATCATGTCACTGCCAGCCGGTGGTGTCTGCAGGCAACACCAGCAGGGTGACTCAGTGTTTAAGTCCTTTTATATATGAGGAGAGCTGACAGGACATTCGTGGTCTTGTGCTTTGTAACATTGTGTAGCCACCACCTTCTGCTGCTGTGCTGACCGCAGAGCAGCTCTACTGGGGACAGAAATGCTGCAGGTGGTCTGGGGATTCAAACCGACGGCCTGGTCTTCCTCTGCTTGCTGCAGAAAAAGCAAAATGCCAACTACTCTATATGAAAGCCTCAAGATTAAAATATACTTTGATCGACTTTCAAAAATCTTTTGCATTACTATGAACCCATAAACTGTGAAGTGTGTATATAATCAATTTATAGCACTTGTTTATGCAAACTCTCAGGATCTTGTTTGGTCAGTGCAAATGGTATTTTAAGCTATTTTTGGCGAGGTGTTCGGTTACTAAGGGGTTGCTGGATGTAAGTTCCGGGTCACGGGGCTTTCGTTGTGATGGGATGAGCGGAAGTGGGGTGTTGTGTGTAATGTGGAGAAGAAACAGTAAAGTGGTAAAAAGTCGGACCCCAAGAGTTCTCCGTGTTTTTATTTTATATCATTGAGTATAGGCGCCTGATTATCGCTTGGTTACAGTATCATGTGTTTTTAATCTGGAAATGTGAAGAGATGCAATAGGCAATATGTTGGTTTTGTTCTACAGCATCTATAATTTGATTTCTGTGTCAATGTTTGTACCAATTACACTGTAATGGAGCAGAAACAGCATTTGTGCATTAATTTACAGTAACTTTAGTCAAAATTCAAAGGCATCCACTTCCATTCACTGTGATTTTCGCACGTTGCCGTCCCAACTGTCTAAAATGCTTTTACTTAAACTGTCAAACCTGCATTCTGACAGGCCGGCTGGCACATACAGATCACACCATTATTCGCTGTGTTGGGGAGCCATAACTCAGAGGATACGTCAGAGAAATATAACTAAAGTAGAGGCTCACTGAATGGTTTTATGAGTCTGAAAATGATGTGAAACAGCATTTTGATTTGTGACACGGAGCATTGAAGTTGCTTGTCGTGAAACTTTCCACCGTGTCACACGGTCTTCATCTGCAGATATTTGCTCAGTTGTCACGGAACTGTCGATGCTCAAACTTTAAAATTACCACTCTGGGTGACTTTGAGTTCTTGTCCCCGCTGGTTTAAAGCAGAACTTGACGTTTCAACACAATCTCCACTCAGGAGCTGCTTACTCACATGTTCTCCGCATCTCAACGGTGATCTTCATCATCGTCAGTATCAGTATAAGGGGGCGGCTGTGGCTCAGGAGGTAGAGCGGGTTGTCCACTGAACCCCGAATTCCTCCCGATGGTTGGCCAGCACGCTGGGCGGTAACCTCGCTGCCATCGTGTGTGTGAGTGTGCACACGAATGAGCGGCAAAAACCTAAAGGCGCTATATAAATCCAGCCATTTAGCATCATCATTAATTGTCAGCTCACCTTTTAAGTGAACACGGGTGAATCATGAAAGCCCTGAAAGTGCTAGAATAATGGACAGTTTGATGATTTACAGATCCATGACAACTGAGCAAACTCAATCTGCCAATAGAGGCAGCGTGACATGGTCAAAAGCTCCAGGACGAGCTTGCGAGTGGACCTCGAGAGGAGATTGTTTTTGTCAACTGCTGTCTCCACGGTCAAGGATGAATTATCAGGCTCAGAGTGGGTTGAATGAAGCAGCATGAGAATAAAAAAAGCAGCTAAAATTAAAAAAAAGAGTCTTTCGTTTGCAATCCATGAATAATTGTACGAAATCCAGGTTTACTTCCTTTGTACTAACTTACAATTAACCTCATTGTAGTCGTTATTCAATTACATGCGTTCTGTTATTCCACACCGTGCACATTGTTCAATAACAGCCTCAAGATGGTTCATTCTTTCTTTTAGTGAGGAGGACAGGGTGTCTGAGAGGAGAGTGAACCTCATCTTCCTCATATTTTCTTTAATCTAACTTTAATTGCTTGGCCTCAACTTTAACTTCACTTTCAAAGATTCATTTGCTGAACTACTTGAGAGCAGTTCTGCTCCGCTGGCTCCGCACGCTGCCCGCGGGGCCTCCGACGATGGTAATTTCTTGATGAGGCGCTTACTCACCCCGAATCGATCCTTCCTACATCTTCACGTCCCTCCGTCTCCTCCTCCTCCTGTCATTGTCTCCTGCGAGGGGCTGATGCACCCAGCATGCACCCTTTCTGTCTTAAGTGAGCGATACACACGGCAAAGCCTGCGAGACACGGCCTGAGTAAGAGCCGGCTTTCTGTCTGCGTGTCAGGAAATGTCACTGGCAACAACAACAACGAAAAGGATAAGGGTAAGGCAAATAGCAGGGGTGAAGTCATTACAGTGTGCATGTGCGAACAGGAGCAGGGTCGGTCTCCGGAGCCAGCTAATTGAGCTCGGATGAGTGAGAGTAGACACAGGTAGGCTCTGTGTTTGACTGTTGTTCCCCCTCTTCCGTGTGGATGACTATGGACAAAAGAGCAGACTCTTTCCCTAATCAAGCTAATGGAGTGGGAACAAGCAGCCTGTGTGGCTGAACTAGATGGGCAGCGGCAGGTAGAAGGGCCTCCGGGGGATTTAGGGAGTCTGAGGTGAGGACTTCAGCCTCTGATTGGCAGGGCACAGGATAATAAAAAGCCCCGGCGTGTGCTGGCAGATCCATTAGCAGGTGGTTCAGGTCTGAGGAGCACACAGTGACAAGTACTGTGGTTCGAGGTAGCCGTCCACGCTGCCAAAGAATACTTTCAGAGCTTCAGTGCTACAGGCCTGCGTGCTGCGACAACCTGCTTAAACCTTAGTGTGTCGCCGGATTTTGGATTCCCGTGTTCAGGTGCAGGACAGCAACCAAGTCACAGCTAAGATGACCCTGCAAAGGAAGACCTCACAAGGGTGAGTGAATTCAGAAGAGAATATTTCAATTTACTTCATCTCACCAGGATAAACTATTGACTATTTTTCTGTTTTATATGGAGCCCTGGATGCAAGCATTATAAAACAAACAATAAAACAGCTCAGCTTTAAAGTTCTTCCTTGACCTTGGAAACAGCAGTTGAGAGGACAATGTCACCACAAGGTCAATTTAGTAGTTAATCTGGACCTTTTGATCATATCACCTGATCTTCATCAGCAGATGGAGTTTGCCCAGTTGTCATGGAATTGTACTGAGATGGACACATTTCCACTTGCTACTAAAGGGACCGTGGTCAAGGTCAAGACTGGACTTTGAACCTCAACTTGGACAAGAAGTCCTTGCAGAAAAAAAAAATGAAACTTTGAACTTCAATGACAAGTGATCCATTAAATTAAAACAATAAAGCAATTTAAACACATCAAATAACAGTAACGGTCTACACACTCTGCCAGTCAGGTCTACTGGCCTACAGACGTCAGATTCCATTTGAAAACCTGTAGAGTAGTGCGTTCCCATGCAGGCCAGTCCAGCTCATGGACAGTGGCAGCACAATACTGCAGACTCCTCTTGAACGCAGCGTTTTCGGCTGCAGGGACTTCCAGCAGGCCTTGTGCGATACGGGGCCGGTGGTGGAGCCAGCCAAAACATGTCTGCTGGGTATGGAGGTCAATGTGACGCACGGGTTACTTTAATTCGTCCAAAGTGGTGTCAATACCGGCCATTTGCAGACGCTTGTGAATCCCTGTGTGGTCTTTTAAGGACTGGGCTGTCATTAAACACGCCGCTGTAAAAGTATCAGTGATGTCCACTGACGTTTTAGAGTAATAGATTAAAAAAGAAGGGAATTAATTCACCTCATTGGGCTTATTGTTCAAACACAATCTGTCAGAACAAGAATCACATACTCACTTTGAGGTCCTGATGATGCTACAATCTTACATGCTGAAGGGGGGCGGCTCTGGACACTGGACCGTGTTTACTAGACTGGGACCAGGTTTTGGGATCGGTGCTGTACGTTGGCAGAGTCATTATGGGGTGTTGTTGCCCTCCTGCTCTGAGGTAATCGACCCTGTTTAATTGTCCTTAGATGCTCCTGTCCTTGTATGGGATGTCCTGATGGGGGTGGTGTAGAGTTTGAGGAGTAAAACGAGTCAAATTATCCGTCTTGTTAACATCAAGATGGACATCAGAGTAGGTTTTAGGTCAGAGTCTTGTTAAACAGTATCAGGTGCAGTTTGGCTTCAGAAAACGGAGCCCAGCACTGGAGTTTGTCTGAAACTGTCAGTTTTAACTTCAACAACAGAATGTGATTAACAAGATCTACATCTGATTTTGACATTTAAGATGACTGCCCAAAAAAAAACTAGTTCAGAATGACTCCTTTGTTTTTAGTCCCAGACCTCAGGCTGGTTGAGATTCATTCCTGTTTCAGTTTCACACCTATCTAGTTTCTCCTGCGCCTGTTCCTGTAACCTGAAGTTGTCTCAGTCCTTAGGAATCCTTCTTTCCTGTCTTTTCTTCAAATATGGATAAAACACAACCCATGAAAAGGTGCTAATGTTCTGTTGCATCTCAGGAGGCCTGGACTGGTGCTGTGCTGGTTCCTGCTCTGGATCTCTCTGCAGCCAGACTCCCTCCACTGGGTGTCAGCCGTCAACCTGCGGCGCTTCATTGGTTGTGCCGTCCGGGAGTTCACCTTCCTGGCCAGGAAGCCCGGCTGTGGGGGCCTGCACATCACCACCGATGCCTGCTGGGGGCGCTGTGAGACCTGGGAGGTGAGAGCAGCTGGGGAGCAGCTACTGTACTGTACAGACAGAGAGGAGAGGAAAGAAGAGAAGAGGAGATGAGAGGAAACAAGAGAGGAGAGGAGAGATTAAAGGAGAGGAGAGGAGGAAACAACAGAAGAGAGATTAAAGGGGATGAGAGGAGGAAAGAAGAGAGGAGAAGAAAGGAAACAGGAGAAGAGGAGAGGAAACAAGAGGAGAGGAGAAGAGAAGAGAGGAAACAAGGGGAGAGGAGAGCAAATGAGAGGAGTAAGCAAAGTAAGCAAAGCTGACAACTTTACACAAAATAAATTAGTTTGCTGTTTGCATCAGCTTACATCTGAAGGAAGAGAAAAGAAGGAGGACTAGATGCAGATTCAGCCAACAGCCAAATACACAGAGACAGACAGACAGACAGACAGACAGACAGACAGCCAAATACACAGAGACAGACAGACAGCCAGACAGACAGACAGCCAGACAGACAGACAGCCAAATACACAGAGACAGACAGACAGACAGCCAAATACACAGAGACAGACAGACAGCCAAATACTGTGCAGCCGAGAGACAGACGGGGTGATCCTCAGGGACAAAATATGTTTTCGCTTTCCTCCCTCCGCAGGAAGGTCAGCGCAAGGTCGGGTACGAGTGCAGGCAGGTATTTATAGCTGCCCAGCAGATACAGTAGATGGACGGACAGCAGACAGAGCAGTAGATATCCATGTCAGATGTCTAAGAACGACACATTCTGCGTTTATATTAACCTCCTCAGATCTACGTTTTTTCAGGCAGTAACGAGAAGCCGTCTGAAGTGTAAATGTTGCAGACAAATGGAGGCTTTTGGAGCAGGATGCGCTGAAATTGAGTTAACGCTCTGCAGGAATGGAAAGCGGCGTGGAACCCAGGGATTGAAGTGGCAGCAGCGGTTTCCTTAACAATGCCTCAAGTGCGTAAGAGACACAATTGGATTTCATAAGTCGCCGGAAACTGATTACAAAAAAAGGAAAAAGTACTGTGAAATCTCAAGTTTCATCTGCTACATCGTATTCAGTGACAAGAGGCGTTAGGAGCCTCATGATGCTCTCTGCTCGGTTACTGCAGTGTAGCTGGTGGCATGAGGTTTGTTTTTTTGGATCCCCTCAGAGAGGAGACTCATCTTTTTGTCTGCTCCGCCCCACAGGGAGGTCAGGTCGCAGGGGGGGGGGGAGTCGATGCTGCGATACCGTAGGACAGACGGTTGGGGGGGAGGGGGTCAGGGGTCAAATCTGTGAGCTTTAGGTCGCAGGACAGTCTATTACTCCAGCTACGCAGCTTCGGGATTTACAGTCTCACTTTCTGTGCATGCAGCCGAAGTTACGCTTGAGGAATGTTTAATTTCCACAAGCAGCAGAATAAGATTAAATCCCCAGAACGCCGACACTGCAAGGAATTAATAGAGGCTTTGCGGATCGGTCACAAATCTTCCTTCAAACACAGCTTGATAGCAAAACGGAGGTGCACTGGCAAATTTGTTGTGTTCAAATGATGACAAACTGAACCAAAGAATTTACTAAATATGAAAAGTCCAATGAGGTGGGTTTGTTTCCACGTCGGGTTACTGTGGTGAGGGAAGCTGTCAGGTCTGCATGTTGGTCTGTAGCCTTAAAGGAGTCATTCAAAAGGAACCACGTGAAGTTTGTCACCACTGCTGGTGCTGGAGAGCAACGTTTCGACGACTCGGCCCTCCTGTGGTTTATGTTTTGGGCTCACTTCTAGGTGATATGACACATACACACAGGAAGGCAGTAATGAATATCGACAGTTGGCTGTGAGAGCCAAAAACAATAAATAAAAATAAGGGTTAGGCTGCAAGACGATGTAAACAATGCAGGTTTTATAACATAAAAACAGCTTTTGCCTTTTTGCTTCGCTATTTAAAACAAAAAGACAGGCGGGTCCAGTTAATCAAAGAAACTTTACAGGGTTCAACTTTAACTTGAATTTGTTGTGAGGTAGCAAAATCAGGACTTCAAGCTGGTTTTAACAATTAGTCAACCAAAAGCTCAAACTCTCTCTTGCAGAAATGGCCATAGTTGTACATTTAGAAAAAGGAACACGCTTCTGGCTCATTTGCTAAAGACGTCCAATATGGCCGCTGGGGGAGTTGTTACGCCACCTGAAGGCCCCCTCTACAGGGGGTAGAGGAGAATGACAACCTCCAAAGTAAACATGGTCAAATATTTTCATTTTAATCACCTCTGTTAGATGGGAGAAAAATATTTTAGGAGAAAGGTTTTTAAGTATTTTTGGTCCATTTGTGTTTGCAGAAGCCCGTCCTGGACCCGCCGTTCATTGAGTCCTACCAGCGGGTTTGCACCTACAACGAGACCCGTCTGGTGACCGTGAAGCTGCCCAACTGCCAGCCGAGCGTCGACCCGACGTACACCTACCCTGTGGCCCTGAGATGTGACTGTGGCGTCTGTCTGACCAGCACCACTGAGTGTATAACTGCTGTGTAACACAAACAGGCAGAAAATGCACTTTACCAAATACATATACAGTACGTTGATGCTTTTAATCACTGCTGGGGGAGTAAATCAGAAATCCACTTCGACCATTGAGATGAATTCTCCGTAAGAAGGTTTTTGCAGAAAGATTCAGGATGATTCTCTTTGTTTTGTTTCCAGTCTATTAGCAACTTTTTCATGTTTACTTTTGAGAAACGTGATAATTCCTTGTTTCCCTGTAAAATATATCGTTTGGTTCAAGCAATGTGAAATCCAATGACTGTTGTAAAAACCAGTTCTGTTAGATTCCTGCTCTGCTTATAACGTAAACCAGAAACACGTTCATCAATAGGTTGCATATTAGAATTAACTGGGTGTCTTTTACTCGTAATCTCTTGCTTTAATCGCCAAAAAGCTGTCAGTTTGGCGAAAGTCTAACCTACAGAATCGATTAATAAATAAACACACCTTGCACAGTTGGCCTGCTGTCTTACCTTGTTGTACCGATTTGATTACATTTTTTACCTTTTAACGAAACACTTCCTAAATTAAAATAAGGACAAATCAACAAAAGCTCCACCACAAAGACACAAAGACATCTCCACCTTAACTGAATGTCTGCGGCGATTCAGTGGATGAACAGGAGCTTTTAAGATGCAACTCCAGGTGCTGAACGTAAGAAGAGGCTGATGACTAGAAAACACTAGAAAACACTACTTAGGCAAATGTAAGTTAGCCACAACGTGATGCAGTTTCCTTTTTGAGAAGCTCTCCATGTTGTCTTCTCAATTAGATTTTTATGCCAAATTAAAATTTGGGATTTTTAACAACATGCCAACAAAATAAAACAGGTAGTATTGTGCAACGCGCAGCTGGTGAAATGACAATGATGGCAGTTGTTGTATAACGCGAAGGCATCTTCTTTGCTGCCGTCAACTCTGCAGAGTTTTGTTCTCGTAGAAGCCCAGAACAGAAGCTCACCGTCACTGCCACGAAAAGAGGAAAATGCACAAGCAAACAGCAGTCGGCGTGAGCGCTGGAGAGGCTTTTAAGGGTGAAGAGAAAATGCAGAAGTTAAAATGGAGAAACAGAGGAGAGGTTAGCTTTTCTGGACTGTTGGCTCCGCCGAGACCTCTGTTATCTTCAACAGCCCTGACAGGAGAGTCGCTCTAGCAACCCCCGCTGTCCTAATCATTCCTGACATTACCACTTCCTCCTCCGGGACTGTAACGAGGAGGAGGAAACCATCAATTGAGCCATGACCACCTCTGGGAGCCCGGGGGGGGGGGGCAGTGACTCATATCAGAGACCTTTTATTCAGGGTAAGATGAGGGGCAGATTTTAAAGAGGTCATTCAGGGGTCAGAGGGATGTTACAAATGCTTTAACACTCGACCCAACTTGGTTGTCAGCTAACAAATGGCTGCTCAGTAAAAACTAAACCTTATAAATTGGTCTCCAGAAGGTGGAGGCAATTAAATATTTGGGTGGGTGGATCTTTATTTGGCTTACTTTAACAGTTTCACTCTCTTATCTGCAAATGCAACTTGTTTTCAGTGATGCTGTCACGGACCTCTGCATTTCTACACATGAAGATATCGATATATCTGCTATTGGCTAACATCCGCCGATACAGCAGCCGGCTGTAGCTCTAATAGAAACATCTTATTCCAAACTAAACACCTTTGCATGTAATGTTTTCAGCCTGGCAGCTGCACTGAAATTATGTAATTTAACTCCTTTCGGGCCAGTCAGGAGTGAGTATTGTCCCCAGTCTAGATCACTAAAAGAGGGTCAGTTTCCTGCTGTCTGTTCGTGGTAAACTGCAGGTTAGGATGAAGGGCAGGTGAGCTGGCGCTGCAGCCGAGCCTGAAGGGCAGCTTCCCCTCCACTTCCTCTAAAACAGCTTGACAGCTACCAACTGGAGTTATGAATTATACAGTTGCTCCTGCGGGGGGGTGAATCCTCGATGGAGAGATGGGCAGAGCAGCTCTGTTGGGTGAGGTTTCTCTGGGGATAAACAGAGATCGTTATTGCCTTCGTTGCCATTTACATGTAATGTGACGGCGGCGGCGTGGGTGGAGTTTGAAGAGCTCGCTTTTGCTGGCAGAATCATGGATTGAGTCTGGGGAAGCAATAACTCACCAGTTTCCGTGTTGGTTCTAAACAAAAAGGAGGAGGGGACGTTACTGTAGACTTTGTACTTTCAACCTGCTATATTTCAAAGGGTTAGTTTTAACTTTTTACTCCACTACTTTTATCTGATTGTCGGACATGCTAGATAATTTGCAGGTTCACATAAATGTCACAACCCAAAACACGAGTTAAAAGCCTGTCTTTAGCAGCTTTCATTTGTGCAAACGCCTAAAACGATCTACCGTTACATTTATGTGACCTCTATTAAGGACCCCTAGCAGCCTGTGGATCATGGCCGTGGCTGTCGGGAATAAAAGTGGGGATTTCCTCAAAATGAAATAGCTTGTGTGACATGTCGTCCAACCACACTTTTCCAAATGGCCTCACTTAAAAGGCCGAGTGTAAAGCCGGCCGTCACAAAGAGGGCTGGGATGCGATGATGGTTGGAATGGGGATAACTGTGCACACAACTGGACCGCCTGTCCTTATAAACAGGAGGATAAAAATCAGTTAAAGTAGAATCTAACATGTGAAACAATACACAAAAAAGAAGATACTGACAAATTAGGTTTCAGAGCAGGTACAGTGGAGTTATAAACAGCCCATAATTCAATAAAGGAAATCAAAGTGCAGCAGGGAAATTGAACCAATTAGATGCAGCCCCCCCCCCCCGCTGCATTAGAACAGATCTCCCACTGGATCCAGTCTGTCAGCCTATTAGCCTTAAAATGCCTCTGACATACTATAATGTCACTGCGAGGGGTGACGGGGGGTCACAGCACGCCCACCTCCTCTGCAGGAGATAAAACAATAATGCCACTACGACACCAGTGGGGGGGGGGTCTAGTGCACACTGTTTATATATATATATACAGATATTGTATTGGGAGCTGTTGGGAACACTTGACATTTTCCATTCACACTTCAATTTCCCAACTTCTCCCAAAAGGCTTCAAGCATCCAGCTGATCTCTCGCGGGATAATTAAAAGGTCATATAGGCTATAGGTTCAAGCAGCACTGCAGCATTTCCACTGATACTGACAGCAGCTTTGGGAAAGACTGGACACTGAAGCCTCCACGTTTCATCCTCATGACGCTCTGCGGGAAAACTGCCGTTTGATATCAAAGGACATCGAGAAGTGACTTTCGAGGGGAGAAAATGTGTTCTCAAAGCAGCTGACATTAAACAAACGCCATAAAGATCAGACGAGTCATTTGAACTTTCTGGTAAAACGTGTAATTTTCTTCATATTTCCAGAGCTGTTTTTGTATTATTCTTGGGGCCGTGCTGTGTTGTAAAATGTTGCGTAGCTGCTTCAGGGTGAATAAAAAGAGGTGAATTCAGAACAAGGCGGCCGCTTTCTGCCTTTCAGGTGGTCCCCTTACATAAACTGGATTTGAAAGACTGTCCCAGTTTGGGTCTGATAAAGTGGAACACCTGGTTTTGTTTTGCATTTTTGATGCGAGAGTTGTGCTACTCTGTGACGTTCATGGCTGTTTCCAGGCTGCAGCATGGGAACAAAACGTGCTATTCCGCAGATTCTTCATTAAGACGTTTGCTGTGATGATCCAGCTGCTGTGCTGCATTCAGGTACCTGTGGACTCCTGACCCAGGATCTGGTTTTGGTGCTTCTGCTGTGTGACGATCATGCGGACGGGTGTTTCAGGAATCACAGGATCAGCCGGGACCGGCGGCTGTATAATCTGACTCAACCGAGTATGTCCAATTAATGCTCAGATATTTTACATTGTTTTCTTTTTATACCGTAATTCACTAGCAGTCACGCTGAGAGGGTTTCATACTTTAATAAAACTAATCATGTCCACAATTAAAAACATGAACATAACTCAGTTTTGGTGTTTTAATGCGACAACAAGCTCTGAATATTTTCCGAAGCTGTAGAAGTACTTGTAATTGTTACTGTATGAACAGCTGAGAGATTTTGCTGAGTTGTCAGATTTGGAAAAAAGCTGGTGAACGGTCCTTAATTACTTAATGAATTACTACTATTAAGCTATAATATTAGATAAATGACTGAACTTCCATGCATTGCTAAAATGCTAATATAGCTGTAATTTATGTGGTTGCAGATGACAGACATTCTTTGACAACAATAAAGCAAAAACCGAAGCATGTTAGATGCACGTAGAGGACCTAAAATAAGTCTAAAAATAACTGGAAGCTGGATCGATTTACAGGAACTCTCCTCTGTCTTTGTGCTTCACTGGATAATCGCTCCTTTTTAAAATGGGCTTTTTGTCTCCCACTAGAGTGATGAGGTGATGGTTAGTGGTTGACCCAGGACGCTTCACCTTTAGGAAACACGCTAAAGATCCTCAGCCTTTTCTGTTTTTCAGGGATAATCTGCAGCATCTGTGCCCTTTCATTTTAAATCTGAATACGACCTCTGAGTTTTTATTTTGTTATATAATGTCCAATTCTTTTGGTAAAAAAACAAAGAAAAGTGTAAAAATGATTTCACAGAACTAAAAAAAATAAAGAGTGAAACTAAACTGACACAATAAATAAGTTTGGATCCGAGTTTTAAAAATGTTAAATTTAACATGAATTATGGATATTTTAAAATTTTACTTTAAAACCTCAGCTGACAAATTTATTCTTTTGACAGAAAATTCCCTACATTTTAGACATTTGAAGATTAATTTTACTCAACAATTTGACCCAAAACGTACCATAGATGGTGAATTTTGAAACTTCCAAGAGCGAAACCCGCTTCTAAAGCTGCTGTTTCACACAAAGAGCAACTAAGATACTAACTCCAACGTGTCATGATTGACACTAAAAAGAAGCAATTCTGGACCAAATGAGCTTCAAAAGCACCTTCAGACTTTCACACCTCCACCAGCAGCAGTTACATACGGTTAAAGAGAATCTGCCAGCAAACCCGAGCTGACGGGTGTCTTCCACTCTCTGTTAGAGGAGATGCTAATGGCAGAACGAGGCTCGGCTTTAACTTCCGGAGACAACGGCGGCTTCGTGCGTCCGTGCAGAGCCACAGGTGAGTCCTGACAGGCTAATTTCTCCTCTGTGCTTCCTTTGGCTGGCCGTCAGCAGCTCGCCGTCCACGGGGGAAACTAGCCGTGATAATTCTGCCGCATGACAGTAATTGGCCTCCGAGATCCAGAGCCTTTCACGCCGCAAGCACAAGAGACTCGCCCGATTGGATCAGGTCCGACAGATTAATGGATTCAAAGGCAGACAGATAAATAGCTACACTGATAAGGAAATGGCGTCAGCCTTTTCTCTTTTCTCGGCACTGAAACGAACTACAGCAGCGGCTGCAGACAGTCTAAAAACTGTCAAAGTAGCTTAATGAGATTCTGTGGCGTAAGATTCTTTCATATCACACTGACGCTCAGAAATCAGCAGCCAGGAGCCTGTAACGTTACAGTCTGGTCCCGATGGCAGAGCGACGGTTGGTATGAGAGGTGCAGCCTGCAGGATTGTTCCACTTCTGAAATGAGCTCATTTATTGTGACACAAACCGCCACATAACGCAACAGTTCAGGGTCGCAATGCTAATTCAGTAGCCGCGCTAACTGTGACCCGATTCAGTGGCCCGCGCCTCCAAAACAGGAAGTCCACTGAGAGCAGAGAGGATATTTACTGGTTCGTTATCTGGCTGCCTTTTCAAAATAAAACTAGAAACACCTCAGAACAAGGACCGATACTAAACAAAAGGCGTGTTGCAGATTTATATACACAGTAGGCGTATGTACAAAAATATACACATTTCAATGGCTTTAATTTGAATATTTTACCTCGACTGTGACTGTTTGAGGTTTCGCTTAGTGTCTCGCTGCAAACCAACTTCATCAGGAGGTCAGAAAGATGAAGTCCAGGTGTCAGGTGATCACAGAGAGAGCAATAACCTCAGGTGTGTAAATAAAATCCCTAAATCAATAAAAACCATTGCAGCAAACCACATGGGGGCGTGCACTCAGCTGCCAGTTTATTAGGTACACCCTGTGCTAAAACTAATGCAGTCTAATGCAACGGCTCCTACAATTTAGAGATTGTATTGATTCAACTTCACGGCCACTTTGGAGGCTCATCGATTATTACTGAGTGAAAGTAAAGGCTGAATATTAGCAACACCTCTCTGTATAATGCAGTTGAATCAGCACCTCTAAGACTGTCCAGCCTTCATGAAGGGAGGACTTGCAGTATTACATTAACCAACTCTTTGTTTACTCACAGCTCGACAGGACAGGAAGTGACGATCCGTCCTGCAGCGGAGAAACCTCTTCTCCAACAAGGTGCCAACGCAGGTCAATGAAAGGCCATCGACTTCTTAACGCCCAGGAAGTGAGGTGCTTCTAGAAACAGAGAGGCAGACAAAGAGCGAGTATCCCAGACGGCTGTTTATTATTCTGACACTACAGTTTAGATGTGCAGCTGTAAAACAACACACGAGTCAGTGCGGGATCCCAACCATCGCTTTAACCAAAGAAAAAACCACAAAAAAAACTGTAGAAATTGATTCACATTCCAGTAGAAAACAAGAGAGAAGCATTTCCCCCCCAAAAGGCCCCGTTTATTTAAAATCATCCAAAAGCCGTGTGACTGAAAGCTAACACTGACGAAAACTTTATCCTGCAGGTTCTGAGATGAGTGAAACGATAAAAATTTTGCTTTCTATCACTATGCAGGAAATGACTTCCATCCCTTTTAGTGTCATCTTCAATGCAATATGCGGGAATCAAATCAAGCCGCAAAGGATGATTTTAATAAAGGAGGCCCCCAACACCCCCAGAGAGGAGGCTTCATGGTGGCAGCCAGTCGGCACGACGCAGAGAGACTGAGCACCGTCGGTCAGGCTGGGGAGAGCGTGATGGAGTTTAAAGGAGAGGCTGAAGGTGGAGGAGAGAGAGAGGAGCCGTTAGAGGAGAAAGCATGAGATGGAGAGGAGTGGAGGCTCCGACTGAGCTTCAAGATGGAGCGGGACAAAGAGAAAGAAAAAGGAGAGAGAAAGAGGAGGGTAAGGAGGGAGACCAAAAAAAAACCATTTCCTCTTCCAGTGAAGACACTGAGAGAGAGCGGAGAGGGGAGAGAGGCTGGGGGGCGCTGTTGTACATTCAAGTGGCAAAGCCAAAAGATCCTGTGCTGAAAAGTGTGTGTGTGTGTGTGTGTGGGGTGGGGGGGGGCTAAAATCACAGAAGTTGCCCTTCATTTTCCTGGAACATTAATAAAGACGAGGACGCGCTCTCGGCTGCCCGCGTAT
>JAVQJF010036180.1:0-42500 GCA_036023855.1 Gadopsis marmoratus
ACACACACACACACACACACACACACACACACACACACACACACACTTAGAGCACATACAACAGCAGTCCTTTGTCTCCAGTCTAACAAGCTCATCTAACTCTGACTGAGTGGCCTCAGGCTGAGCAGCCTGGACTTCTCCCATTTGGCCTTGTATAGAGCAAACAGGTAGCAATGCAGCAGCTCTCTGCTCGATAGCCTAAGCACAAAGACACCAAACTGATTTTAACACTGTAAGTGCCACTCAACCAGAGTATACTTATACCCAGGTATAACTAGGCTATTTTGAACTGAAGGATTTTGAGGTCCCAGCTTCACAAAATGCTGGAGGCAACAACTGAGATAATGACTCCTGTCCGCGCTGTAGCCACATAGGATTTGATGCCAAAAAACTTGGCTTAACATTAAAATGTTTGTAACTTGATGTAGCTGAGCTCAGCCAAACACCACTGAGGCTGGTGTGGTGGAAATCTGAAATTAAAACACTGGCTAGTTAAGCAACTGTAGCTGGGCAGGAACTGGAGGCTGTGGCCCTGTGTAACTGGTGTTGAATTAACTGGTGATATTCCCGTGTGTGAGTCAGATGTGTCGTAGGTGTGGCTTTTGAGGATCCATTGTGGGCTAAACAGGAAATAAACATTGGGATTACATCGCCTCTCTATCACATTCATTTGTCTGTGACTTTTTAAACATTGCAAAAGAAACACTGTGCTGTACGTAGTACAGCAGTGTTTGGTCTGGACATAATACATCCGTTTAGCCATACTGACGCTGCGCCGGAGAGATATCAATGAAAGGGGGAGACAGGAGGCGATGCATCCCTGTGCTATTTACTAGTTGAACCGAAACATTGGCTAAAATGATCATTACTTAACGTTTGGACACTTTGCATAGGGGAAAGCATAGCTAATAAATAGATAGCAAATTGCTGGGTTGTTAGACGAAGTCATCTATCAGCATCACTTCCATGTAAATTTTCAGGTGTCACCTCCATTGTGTCCACTGCGTCTTCAGCTCCGAACATGTTGTCAGAACTCAGCTGTCAATCAAGGTTCAGAGGTCATTGAAAGTGACCAATCATAAGAGGGCCAGTGCGTCCCTTGGTTTCCACCCCCAAACTGCCAAAGGTCAAGTCGATTTGCACGAGCAGAATTCGATTTCGAGAGCAGAGTTGACCAGCGAGCTCTGTACGCCCTCCAGCGCATGTGTGCTGCTTAGTTCTTCACACACAGACGCAGTTCTCTGCCTCTCCCTGTATTTAGTTTCTCGCTCGCAGCTGCCTATACACCTCTCGGTTGTTGAATTTGTGTGCGAGGACTTATATTGTGCGAGTGGCAGTTAATATATGCACATGTAAAATACTATAATTTGCTCGTGAGCATTTTTTATCACACACATGACTTCTGGCAGAGATCTGGCGCCATACAAGAGCCTTTAAAAGGTGACACAGAACACTCTATAGGATACCCCAAGAGTCAGGAGAAGTAAACTGGTTGCTAGCAGGCCAGACGCTAGTATGCTGGAGGTTAGCAGAGCACAGGGAACACAGAATCTACGCACATAGCAAGCAGTATGAATCGACCTAGAACAAAGGAAAGGAACTGGTATATATAGGAAAGGGACTAACGAGGGAATCGGGGGCAGGTGAGCACTGGGGAGCAGACGTGACCAATAAATGACATGAGGGAAGGAACTAAAGAGACAAGACAGGCAGACTTTCAAAATTAACCAGGAAGCAGAACCAAAGACCAACAGAGTATGTCATCATGCCCATATTCATGGAAATCCATCTTATTGTTGTTGAGTTATTTCTTCAAAGACTTAAAACGTCAGCCTCATGGTAGCACTAGGAAAAAAGTCAGTGGATCGTCAAAGTCAGTAGGATTCATTGTCTAGGAGCCATCAATGTCTGTTCAAAATGTGTGCCAATCATCCAGTAGATGTTGAGATATTTGGCATGAAAAGTGAAAGGTTTGACCTGCGGCAGCTGCAAAAGGAGAGGTGAGAGGATCACCAAAGTCATTATGATTCATCCTCTGAGGACCATGAATGTCTTTACCAAATTTTATCTCAATCCATCCAATAGTTGTTGAGATATTTCAGTACAGACCAAAGTGGTGGACCGACCAACATTGCCATCCATAGAGCCAGTAGTTTTAATAATTTTAGCAGAATGACTACCTTGTTTGCCAAGTGCACTGTTTCACATTTTATGACCAATTTAGCACTGTTTAAACTGAGCTAAACACGGGGATCTTTCTGTGCTTCTGACCGATCTGTTTGTCTGTTTGCGCATGTCCCTACAGATGAGGACCAGGAGACATCGGGGGATTTTGGCAGTGGCGGTGCTGTCATTCTCCTCGATGACCAGGAGGAGGAGCCATCACAGAGCGGGCGGAGCCGGCAGAAGAAGAGACGGGGCCGGATTCACCCCCGAGGAGCCATCGAGGACGATGAGGACGAGGAAGACGATAAGGATGACGAGATCGGCTACGTTTGGTAGCTCCGCTCCATTTTATTCTGCCATCAGCCGACCAGGAAACGCCGTTATACTCAGCACAGATCTGAAGCCATTCCAATGTCTCCTCCTCCAGTTACTTTGCCAGCAGTCCATTTTTTGGCTCCTGAACTTGTTCTTGTAATCCCTGTCCCTTATCCATATCTCTCTCTTCAGTGAACCTCATCTGACCTCTTTCTTTTCAAGTGTTTTGCCCTTTCCTCGGACAGAAAACAGAGAGCCTATTAGATTTCAACAACAACTGTCAAGATCCTGTTAAAATTCAGCGCAAGCTGTCCACTTTCTGCTCTTCCTTCCCCCAAACCTGCAATCTTTAACCTCTTCTAACATGGACTCACTTCTCAATTTTCTCTAATACTCCCTCCATGTCCTTCTCTCATTCTGTCCCTCTCTCATACCTCTGTATGTCCATGTCTCTGGTCAGTCTGTGAGCCCAGATACATTAGCTGATGTACTGGATGTAAATATGTTCCTCCAGGAAGGCCAGATTGTGGATTACCTTCCCCGTACCTCCATCAGCAGTTTATTTTCATGTTCTGTGTTCCACCGTCGGGCTCCTTCCAGTGTTCAAAGGTGTGTCCACAACATGTTCCCAGGCTCTGAGATGCTCCCTCTCCCTCTGTTATTTCATGGAGGATTGTAAATTATTTAATCGTTGATCTTGAATGTCCCAGAAAGCCCCGGAAGCAATGAGATTAATGATGTATCGTCGTTGTTGTTGCATGTTTCTCATCGTGTTTCTGTAAAAGAGAGATTTACCTGGCCATGTCTAGCTCTATGCATCTCAAACACAAAGTGATGCCTATTTGGCTGCTACAATACGTTGTTGCTATGTTGATGCTGTCTAGTGTCTTTTTGGTTCTTCTCCCAATCTCAGGAGGTAGGAAGTTGCATTGCAGAGTGATAGCAGTGTAGAAATGCGAACTGCAATGCCTACAGTCCAAATCAGCCAGCTATTCTTTTACTAATTGGTCAGCAGAGCTGCTGAGGCTGTTTGACTGTGCATAGACACTAGAGGAAGAAGCTGCTCCTGAGCTGGGAGGACACATGAAGTCGGGCGAGCAGAGAAGAGGCTCTGTTCTGCCTCCCAAACATTGGATATGTTCAGTGATTGAAAATTGAAATCTTCACCATGTCAACTAAGTGAACTTTTATTTGTAACTTTGAAAATTTAAGTAAAGTGGCACTTTGGGTGTCTTTTGAACCTTACAGGTCTGTGTCCATGTGTCTGTTGTTCTCCTGATGTGCCATTTTCAGCACAAGCTGAACTCACATTTCATCTCTTTCCTCACTGTGAAACCACAAACACATTTATGTGAGTTTCTCATGCTTTTTGGTTTTTCTGAAGCTCAGATTTCTCTGCAGTAGACCAATCAAAGCCCTCCATCAATTCTGACCTTTTCCAACCTTGAGAGGAGAGGCTGCTTCCCCTGTTAGAAGGAGACATAAATGGCAGCAGCAGAAAATACTCTTATCACTTGCCTTGAGAGAAGAGAGCAATGCCCAAAAGAACATAAAAGCTTAATGAGTGTTTTTGTAATATCACTGGTTAATGGGACAGCTGACCCCACTGGCTTCAAACAGTCCGCTCAGCACTTTGAAAGCGCAGTGTACCAACAATTGGAGGCTAAAAGGACAACCAAATCTTCTGGCTTGAAACAGCCTATTCAGCAGTTCCCAACACACACTGTCAGATACAATAGACAATGGGCTTAACTATGTGCATCAAATTATGCCAGAAGCTTTGGAGGGTGTATAATCACCCAATTGTGGGACTCCGGCTTCTGTGATCAGACTACATGACAAAACCACATGCAGTGTTTTCATTGTATCCACCTTTTTACTTACCTTGTGGGAATGATGGGCCTGACCTCCAGTTATTCCTTTCACTGAGGTATGTTACAGGTGTCTTCCCTTGTCTTCTGGGATGCAGCATGTGGGAGCACAGCCTTTCACACCATAAAGAAAAGGTTGGTCCTCTCATTTATTTCCCCAAAATCTAAAACAAAAAAAAACAATAAAACGGCGAAAATACTTGTTCTGTAGATAACTCTTACAGACAGCAGATCAGTTAAAGTAATAACCAGACGTTGCGCTCATATTTCATGGAAGGTATCATGAAATAAGGTGGGCACATTCAAATTATCAAAATCCCAAGGCGTCCACATTTTTGAAGGCAGTTTATTTTTCCTCCTAACTTGTAACTTCAGCCTCCACAAGACACATCTATTACACACCAGCGCTCACTTCAACTCTCGATATCCTCACACACACACACACTTTATTGTTTCTATTTCCTCCGTTCTCCCACTCACTCTCCTGGAGTGAGTTCCATCTTCATCTCAGTAAGGGAGATGTGTGGCTGTGTTTTAGCCTCAGGGCACTCTGTTCCTCTGTTTCATTTCTCTATTGGCTGCCTTTTTTATTATCCACAGATGGCTTCCCTGCCAGGTGGCTCCTCCCATCGGGAGTCTCCATGGAGACTGCTGATTGGCTTCAACAGGGGGTTTTACGCAATTGATGGTCATTTCTTGGGATGAAAGGGAGAGGCTTGATGTAGCTTGCCATTTGATGTGCGATGTTATTGTTAGCTGTTAGTTAGTAGTGTGCTACTAGAATGCTTTTTTTTGCCTTTAATTTGGATCATTGGTAAACCACTAATCATTTCTAGCTTTGGCACGCACAGTGAGGTGAAGAACAGTGGCAGTGGCAGTATAAATCCATCAAAATTAGTGTCCATTGGTCATGTGATAATCTTCCAAATATATACCTTTAAAGACTACTATTATAAACAAGATTATGGTAATGTTTTTTGCATTCTTGGCATACCTGTATTTATAATGATTTCAAATCTGACTGATTGATGGACTGTATATGTGGAAACCAAAAATCTCAGACACCCCCCTGATCAAATGCAAGAGCCAATGGTTATTGGCCACTTGGAGGCAGCTATAAAGAGCTGCAACCAGCATTAACATATCGTCACCTATTTAAGGTGATTTTGGTAGCAAATCTTTGCTTATTTTCACATCCAGCAGACACAGAGCGACCTCCAATCATTCATTTGTAGCCGTGTTTCTGGCCACCTGATGACTCTAAGTCTAATACTCAAGCTCCTTCTGACTCTGTTTTGATATACGCCAATTTGTGAGGGAAATATCTGGTTATTTAGCTGCTAAATGTTCCACTATGTTCACCAGCTAGTCGCTAATTTGTCTGTCTGTTGCTGGGTAGGTAGCATCTATTAGCAAACACTTGTCAGAGCTGAGGGGAACTGCAGAGTCACTGTGGGTTTGTCAATACGAGTCATTATTAATGCATAAATATTGATTATAGCAGCTTTAAAACCAAATATTCACTCACTCAGATCTCTTTAACTTAGTGCATCTTCTTAATGTTGAGAAGTTTAGACCATTTAAATAAAAAAAGACCAGGCTGCAAATGGAGTCTGCTCACAACTTCAATCTACCATGTAACTGGGCCATGTGCCACGTTTGCCACTTTAGCAGGTGAAAAGTCCAAGTGGCTCTCCAAAGTCCTCAGGGTCCGGAGTGCTGCTGGTTCTTCCAGGTAGTTTCCATTCTAGCTGTGTGACCAAGGACCAATGTAGACCCGCAACCACAGGGGAGTGAAATTAACTACCTGACAGAATACAAATCCAGCAGTGCTCCGGAGCCCAAGGACCAGATTTGAGGATCACTGGTCTAAAGCCTGCCTATGTAATTGGCAGAGACATTGTAATAAGCAGGGATCATCGCTCCCTAATCTGTCACAGCCCACCACTTCCACTCACACACACTCTTTCATGCTTGGCTGCCACTGCACCAGCCAGCTTGTGGAGCATAGGAACGGACCTGCTCATGCCCCCCGGTGGAGTTTTCTTGGATCGCTCGCTTCGATGTGGTAACCAACAGCACTATTCCAAATTTGTAAATTCAGAGAGATTATGCCGTTCTCGTTAATACTCCGCCAGTGAGGTCCCTCTGATAGCAGTAAATTGCTGGGTGTAGCCCTCTGCTAAACAAATTAAACAAGAAACAACTCATAAGCGGTCCCAGTGGCTTCACTCCTGGCAACAGTGATAAATTAAATTGGAACTTTCAGGTGAGCAGTCAGGCGAGACCAAACCACATTAAAAAGGAGTGTCACATTACCCTCACACCAATAAATATATTTACCTATTTGGGTTTTCTAATTCATTTTTTCCCTTATCTGATTGTTGCTACTGTATACTTCAAAGCCAACACCACCTTGTACACCAGGAGCTCCAATACTGTTGCCATCAGTGTTTCTTCTTGAAACAAATGCATTATTGTTCCAGTAACACAAATGTGACTTGAATTTCTAAACAAAGTGTGACACCATTGCCCTCTGGTGGTCTGATCCTGGCTTTGAGTAGAGGCCCAGTTCACGCTGCAGCTGGTTACACGTGGCTTTGACTTAGAAACAGTGCTCATGGTGTTCCTAGGTGGCTGAGGGGTTTATGGTGCTGACCATGTAATTGCAATGCCCCCGGTATGAGTCTGGCCATGGACCATGTCTCTTTCTCTGTGGCTGAATTTCCTGTCAACTCTCTAATAAAAACATAAAAGGCCCCTAAATATAAAGTCTAGATGGATAAACTGTCACAGCAACATTTTAATCATCACTATCATAGTACAATGTCATTTATTTTTGTAAATATCTATTTACAATTTGCATAAATGTATTGGTTAACATGGACTTAAACACATGGTCAAAGCATAGGAGTGATAGTTTACATAAGAAAGGCACTTTATGACAATAAAAGACACCACAAAGGATCAACATGGTCCCATGTTCATTTGTGTTTCATACAGTTTGTTTCTTGCAGGATCAGAGGTTTGGAAGGAAAGACCTCCTTGTCTTGAATTTGCATAAAAAGCTTTGGGGTATTGCTGTAGTTTAAAGGCACTGGATTCAAATGTTTACATAATGTTTGCTGCTCTTCAGGGCAACTTCATGCTAGTCCATTTATGGTAAAAAAAACAACAGATTAGACCTCCGTGCCGGCAACAGAATCACTGTTCACTTTTTTAGAGACTGAGTGGCTCCACGTCGGTCAGATGGAGCTCAGAGCTGGTTGGCGTCTCCTCTCACCAGCGATTACTCTGAGCAGCAACTTCTAGATCCACGATTCGTGGTAGCCGACCACTAGCGCCGCCCTCCAGGTAGCCTGGTTTTACTGCGGGTGTATCTGAGAGCCTCCTCTTGCTCTTGTTCAGGTCTGGATAGGAAGACAAATAACATATTCAGGAGGCCACCTACCACGTTAACACATGGAGAAGCAGATCTGAGTCCAAGCTAGGACATCGGATTCTCGCCTGAGATTGCCAGTAACATCTTGCGTCTGGCTCCAAAGGTGGAGACGCCAACTTCCTTCAGATCTTCATCAGACAGAGTGAGGAATGTCTGGTAGTCAATCTGGATGAGTACAGATAGCAGTTGCATCATGATGCTCATTCATGATGCATAAGCACAAGAGTGTGTGTGCTTGTTTGTTGTGTGTAGCTGTGTTTTCCAGGTATTCCCACGCAGCCAACCCAACTTCAAACCAGTGTGGTGCATGTGTAAGTGAGGATGAAAATGTATCTTCACACTGATAGCAGCTCTTTTAAAGGTTTGCACTCAGAATAGGTTGTGTTTACCTCTTGTTGTTCAAAGACATTGATGTATTTCATTAGGCCAAGTTGGCTGAGAAGCTCAGGTAGGTCATCTGTCATTTGGGGGGAGGGGCTCCGCTGACTGCAGGTTGACGCCCACCTTGATGAGCACACACCTTCAAAGTAGCTGCTGCTGCTCAGGAAGCTCTCCGCTAGACGTTGAAGGTCAAAGTTCGGGGGTAACGGTTAAAAGTTACAGAGTGGGCCACTCTGATTTTGTCTTAAAAAAACTGATAGGTAAGACTTACAGGGTTGTGCATTTCTGCTCCTATTCACTGAGGATGCAAACGCAGGGAAGGAGGAGGTGGACATGGAGAAAGTCGACGGGGGTGAGGAGGGGGAGGAGGAAGAAGAGGAGGAGGAGGAGGAAGAGACAGGCAGGGATGAAGATGAGGGTCCATGTCTGTCCCTCCAGTTCTCAGAGTTGCTCCCGTTACACACCTTCCCCGTCTGAGCAGCCCATGACAACAGAAGAAGGAGAAATTGTGACAGCATTAAATTATAGCTGGTGTTTCTTTCATCTACGAACATTTTGCTGCAGCAGCTTGTACCCCCTTCGTTCACCTCTCTTCTCTTTGTCAGTGCTAGAGGTTATGAGAGAAATGGCTTTAAGGGATCACATATTCTCTTGTGTGCAGAAGGTTCCAGTGGACATAATAGCCATAGATCCAAACATTTTAAAAGGGAGGTGATTAATCATGTTTCTAAACATTTGCCCCTGCTGGCTGATCTGTGATAGCACTCTCTCACTGTAAATTATTAATGCAGTTGGTATACAGCGAATGCTTCCTCCCAGCTGCCTGGGTCTCAGAAGAAAATTGAACTTGTCGGAGGAACGCCTCTTGCTCTTATTAACCTAAGTGAGTCTGCTCCTCCATCACTGGCTACTGAGCAGTCAGAGAGCGACCGTTCAGGAGGCTTTTAAAGAGCCAGGGAGATGAGCTGAAACAGTTCAGGTAAACAGGTCGCTGAGTAGCGGCCGTGTTGACTGAGGCGATAGCATCAGACCCTGGATAATTGAGCGTACAAATTGGCAATGCTTACCACACAGTGAGATAAATGCTTTAAACTGTTAGAGGGCATTCCAATAAATGAGTGTGTGTTGGTGGGCCGTGATAGGGGTGCTTGTTTCACCGCACTTCAACAAAAAAAAAAGCTCTGAAGATTTCAGCAGATTCCGTATCAGGCCAAAATGAGCCATACTAAGTTGGAAGTCCATTTTAGTTAAACCAGACATTACGTTAGCATGATGTCCATTTGTACCTGCTGCTGGCTATTTATGGTGCTCAGGTAGGGTTTGTAGCTGCGTCGGCTGATGTTGCGGAGTTCTTTGATGGCCTCGGCTGGCATGGACTTGGAGAAGCCAAGGCCACTCCAGGTGTCCGTGGGCTTCCGGACCTCTGTGACCACAGGTTTTCTCTGCATGGCTGACATAACATATATAAACACATGCAGAAGGGAAATACAGACATGAAACCTGCATTAACAGATTTCTTTGGCCACTTTTTTGGACAGCGGACACAAGATAAATTCAGACACTGACATATTGTCACCTCACATGTTAGCTAAAATTGGCTTCATTTTAGAGTAGTGTTTCTGGTCACTTGGTGAATGTAAACCCAATATTTTCTCGCCTTTCAGCTGTTTTGCTCTCCACCAACTCCTGAGAAAACCTCCTGCTAAATGTTCCACTAACTTCACCAGTTAATTGTTAATTTTGTATGTCTGCAGTTTAGTCCTGCGCAGATAGCAAACAGTGGGTTTATTCGAACATTTTGTTAAAAACAGCTGCCTGTTGCATCTCCAAACAATACTCGTAAGAGCGGTGAGAGTGATCTAAAGCAATACATTTGCATAAAACCAAAACAATGAGCTAAAAGATGTTACAGAGAATTATCCGTAGTGCTGAAGGGAATGAACAATGTCACTCGATCCATTGTTAATTTAAAAATTACAGCAGCTTTAAGGAGAAAGATTTGAATGAAAACACACAAGTTGCACTTCACACCCACTTTTTGTAGCATACAACAATGCATATAGCAACAGTCTGTCCATCATGAAAATGCATTGCAGGTTTTCCACGTCTCCTCTCATATTCTGAATTGGACAAGCTGGAATCAGGTGTTAAATAATGAATCACAAACAGTCCTTCTTTCCAGCATGTGGCATACTTAAAAAAAAGTCAAATTGCTGAGACTGAGACAGATACATGCACTCAAATGACAAACAAGTGACCCTGGGCCTTATTTGGCACTGGAACAGGAGCCATGTGTGAGTGTGTGATAAAAATTGTAACAGAACTCCAAAGAGTGCGATATCAATAGGATTATGACTTGTGGGTTGTCATTTGCGTGTGTTTGTGTGAGAAAATGTCCCATTCATATACTGGCATATGTGTGTCTTAATGACTGTGAGGCAGATGGCCCATTCAAACTGCTAATTCATAATCCCATAAAGCAACACTGAGGGAATTTAGTACCATTTGGCCGCAGATCTTCCCAGTATCTCTCATTCTGAATGATGGATGAGGTAGTGTTTCCTGTGTGTGTGTGCGTCTGGGTGCATGTGTGTGCTGTCTGCATTGTGTATTGTGAATTAAGTGGGAGTTCCAGTGCACCTCTATTATAACTTTGGCACAGTGCAGCCCATAAACAGGTCCCCTTCATCAGTTGTCTTGGCAGTGAGCAGCACTGAAATGGGCCCCCTCTATCAAGTCCCTGCGTCTGCTCGGGATATTAATGTGTTGCCTCCAGAACGTGCTTGAATAAACTAAAAAAGCTACTTCATCCTGGATAATCATATGACATTAAATCATGTTTTTTTAGAACAATATGACCAAAACTGGATAGATTGCCTTGATTTAGTGTTGTTTGAGGAGCTTTTCCAATCTGTGCTCCAAAATCAAATAGCTTGGCCGCATATACTGTAGGTGACAATTTGACGAGCAAAATAACAATGTACAGTAAATCTTTTGGACCAAATTCCCTTGAAAAATGTTTTTTGATATATGTATCTGCAGAATATAGCAACTATAAATCAATAAAAGAAGAAGAAATGCCTGCTTTGCAGTGTTGTAATTGTTGCATCAGAAGCCCGTGCAGAGTTCCTGAAACCACTGTAAGACCGGATGAAATATTAAACATTTAGGAGCACTAACCTCTGGTTGCCTGCAGTTTCTTCTTCTCATAGTCATAATCCTACAAAGCAAAAACAGGAAATAGAGTGGGTAAATAATGCATGATATTGAATTTTGTTTCATCTGGTTACTGAGGCCACTTCCTGCTGCTGTGGCAGTAAACATGTTAATCCTGGGTGCAGTAACCTTTGAGGGTGAGAGATGACAAACAAGAAGGGAAGCAAACAAACACAAAAACTGATTCTCAAACATAAATAGCACTGGGGTCAGGTATGTGTAATAGGTCAGTAGGTTAGACAATAAAACAAATAAAATGTTCCTGTTGTTTTCAATCTATCTTCGGTTTGATGTTCAGACGTTTTAGGCATTACACCTTGTCTCCTCTTTCTCTCTCTCATATACTCTCCTCCTCTACAAGTAATGGTCTTTAAAACACTGCCTTCGGTGTCAAACGTCTTTCAAGGGTTCAAAAAGACGGGATTGTCTTAAATAATAAGGCTGTCCATATATGCATTTTGTGAGGAAACGGGCAAGAAAAAAATAGTGTCCTGTAGTTTCTGTTTTTTAACTCACCTCAGCCTTGGATGAGTCAGCGCAGACATCCTGAGACAGCGTCACGTCTCTCCTCAGGCTGTTCCTCCGCTCACTCCTCCCTCCCTCAAGCTCTGCATTCAGCAATCTGGCACATTCAGGAGACACACACACACACACACACACACACATAGAGACACAGATGGAAAGACAAGGTTAGGTTAAACTATGACGGCTGTGTGCAACATCTGAGAGCTTATCAACTCTTTCTTTCCCTAGAGCAACAACAGCAAAACTATAGGAGGATTTCAGAGATAGTGTCATGATGCTGTATGGATTGTGTTATGGGAGAGCTGCTCCGTTAAAACTGCACAGTGCTACAAAGTTTTATTTATCCAGAGGACCACAAAAAGACTCAGCAAAAAGCAAAATATAGATGAGGTCAACAAGCTGTCCTCTGTTAGCTAGATTTGTACATTCTCGACAGATTCTCGGCACATGCAGGTGTATGTGTGTGTGTTAATAATGCTGCAGGGGGTAAAAATCTGTTCACAGTCATTGTGAGGACTCATCTTCTTTCTGACTAAACCTCTGTCCCCACAAGGTCAACCATTCATTTTTAGGTTATGACTTGGTTTTTGGTTTAGGTTAGAATTACACCTAGTTTAACATTAGGGCAAGTCAGCAGGGCATTAATGTGAGCCAACATAATGCCCACACAAGTGACAAAAACAAGATTTTGTATCTGTGAATGCTCACCTGTATGTTAGTGCTTGCCCTGTTGAATGACGTCTGCCCTGGATGAAAACCTTGGTAATTTCAGGACACTGGAGACTCCCCCTCCGACCCATCAGTCCCACCCTGCTGATGCTGCTGACTGCATCACATCCCTCAGGTGATGACATCAACACGACATGAGAGCTCTCATCCTCTGATTGGCCAGACAGGTCCTCATTTTCTAGGATCTGAACAAGAATTCAGTTATGTTTCTATAAAGGTTTATCCATCAGGAAGGATTTGTTTTGTACTGACAGCAGTTTGACTACAAACAGTGACAAACCTTCTCCAGCGGGCGGCTGTCTGCTCCCTTCAGTCCTGTCCTCCCCTCATCAGCAGGAGGGGTGAGGCCCGGTGGAGGTGAGGGGCGGGGCTTAGTACCGGTCACCACATCTAGAGGCACAGTGCCTGATCAACAAGACCGGACATGATAGTGAGTAAAAAATGGAATTAGTTTGTACTACTGAATAAAACAAGTAAACAGACACCTGGAGAAACACAAGACACAGAATTCAGAACTGTGTGGAAAAATATTTTTATTTTCAAAAAGCTTAAATATTATATAGAAAAGTCGTCATATTGACAAAGAGGGAATGCACAAAAATGTCTGCTGTCTGCCACAATAACTTGGAAAATTTTAAATTCTAAACACACCTACATTGATGCATATGTATGTGTGTACACTCACCCTGCTCAGAGAGACGCAGCTGCTGCAGCAACATGTTGAGCCAATAGTTGGTCAGCCCGCTGCCGGCTAACATGGGGTCAGGGGTCATCTCCGTTACCTTGGCAGTCTCACAGGAATCCAATCCGAGGAGCAGACGGCGGGCCTCATAAAGACAGGAGATGTTCCTTTCCAGACCTTTCACCACCACTGACTGACACCGATACAGACTATTACATCAATATTCAACACACCACACCGCACAGCATGTGAGACTAAAGGGAGTAGTTTTTCATCCAAAATCAAAGTGAACATTCAAGAAATATTTCAATGAATATTTCTTATTTAATCCAGTGCATATCAGATAAGCAATCATAAACTCTACAGTGTAATCTTAGATTGAAGGTGAATTTAAAAAGGTTCTACTGGTGGCCAACAAAACAACAGAATTACCATTTCCTTTTTGATGGGGGTGATTCTAACAATAACAAAGCAGCAGAGCTCCACTGATAAAGCTGTACCTTGCTGGTCTGTTTTACTTTGGGCTTGACACTAATGAAGACTCCCAGGTTTTGCATCATCTGAGCCAGCTTACAAGGCTCTGCCTCCCCATCTTCACGCATGTCAAACATCAAACACACAGGCAGGCAGTCCTAGAAGTGCACACAAAGAAACATGTACCAAACAGAATGTAAAATAACAACAGATAAAGAAAGATTGGGGGAATTCTCTTATTACAGCAGGAAGGGGAATATATTTAAATCACATACAAACACACAGGCCACAAGAAACAAGCAAAAAAATTGAAAAACAAAAAGTAAACATATGTCCGTTCCACCTCTGTCTCAGGGTAAAAAAAGCAAAACATCCCGCTGTACCATGAGCTGCTGCCGAGCCAGGCACACGCCGTCAGGGCTGCCCTGGATGAGCAGTGAGGGAGGGCTCTGAGGGGCACTGAGGTCTGGAAGGATGATCTGGGTCTGGGTCTGGTGCATGACGCTCAGGAAGTGAGCTCCATTCTGCCCCAACAGGAAGAGATGCTGCTGTGAGGTGACATCCAGCTGGCTGCTCACTATACCGCATGTGACCTCTGACCCCAGCAGCAGGTCTGTCAGGATGCAGGTCGCCTTCTGCCAGATGATGATGTACACATACATGACATGATATTATATGAAACATGTTAACTAGACCTTATTCTAATGTGTATAAACTGCAAACTGGATTTAGTTTCCCTCTAAAATGTTGGACACTAACCTTGACAGCAGCTGCGTTGCCCTGCAGGCCCCAGATGGTGCAGCAGCTTTCATAGAAGGTGGGTTGTGCCTGAGGATGAGGTGGCACGGCCCTGAAGCTCACACTGACCCCCAGAGTCTGCGCTACCTGTTGGATGAGTGGGGAGCCTGCATCTGGCAGAGCCTGGGGCACCAGGCTGACTGGGAGGTCAAAGGTCAAGGACAATGGCTGCAGGTCCTAGGACAAGGAAGATTGGATGGGAAGAGAAGGCAAGGACAGTGACGGAGGGGTCGCACAGAGAGGAGGGGGAAATAAAGAGATGTGAGACAGACAGCTGCTTTTTTGACAAATACACCTGTCTTCTTTGTGTTAACCGTTCGATTAATCATTCTATTGATCGCTGTGTCTTGACAGGAGTGAAGAAATTGCGTTTTGAGACAAATAAAAACCTATCCTGGGTAGTCTCTGTTCAGATTGTACATTGACCACTCACTCTTATCCTCTTCCTGGCTTCCTCCACTCCTTCTATAGGCCCAGCAATGGAGACCTGGTAAAAATTTTAAAAAACAAATGGCTTTTAAAAAAGGTTGTTTCCAGTTCAAGAGTTAGTGGCTCACTAAACATTTGTCACAGATTTTTGTTACCTGGTTGCTTTTCTCGCCAGTAGCGTTGTGACGGTTGGAGTCGGGGAAATGGATGTGACAAGACGTGGCCTCCATCACCTTTTTGATGTTTCCACCACCTTTCCCAATCACGTGGGAGTGCTCTGTGTAGGCCACGTCCATCTTTAGAGTCACCTTGTTCACCTGGATTTGATATAAACAGTGGTGTCATTACATTGTTGCCTTCGGACGTCCATTGGGGCAGACTCAACATAAGAATTATTACAAGCAATTTCCCCACTGAGGGACTAATAAAGGTTTGTTCAGATAAATTGTGAAAATCAAGTACCAGAGCCCTCACCCTGGTTTCCAGCACATCCAGAATCTTCTTTTTGGCTTTCAAAACATTGGCTCTCTTCCCTTCCACCTTCACATGTGGATCTGGATGGAAATAGGAGTTCAGTTTAAATGCTATACATTTGGGCATGTTACAGTTAATGGGAAATGGTCAGTCAATTTGTGAGAACATGGAAAACCGTGTGACAGGAAGGAGAAGCAACACAGAGCACTGCTGTGGTGCGACTGAAATGTCAAGAATCTGTCACCTTTCTTTGACTTGGCTCCAATCTTCAGCTTGGACGGCCATTTCACCTGAGTGTCAGTTTCTCCCATCACCTGTGGAGGCACAAACAATCGGAGGGAGTGAGAAACAAAGATGGAGTTGTCATTGTATGCCACAAAGACACACACACACGTTTCACAACACATACAATCAGAACACACCCATTAACACGTCCACACACACAGCAGATCTCTGCCATCTAAGAATACAAAGCCTAATTTGCATTTCAAAGACTGCAATTATCACCGCCATAAAACCAGTAATCACTGGATGAATTAAACAAATACTGGAGTACTGGGCAAATGTTAAAATGGTTGCTGCATTTAACCAGGAGGCTTGATGCACTGATGATGATCTGAGACTTTCACTGAGCAGCTACACTTTCTTTTCTGTCATCTTTTGGTTTCTGGATAAAATGTTTCCCAGTGTGGAGCTCTACTTACTCTCTCAAAAAACTCCATTCCTGTCTCACCATCTCCACGCTTTGGAGCTGAAAGACACATAGCAAGCAAACATAAAGAACAGACAGATAAACGCACATTCCTGCAGCGTGATTTGTCGCGTTGTGTTGGTTAGCAGCGCAATGTTCCTCTGTTCACAGCACAAGTGTTCAATATCAAGCATGTGTGTGAAGTCAACATTTAAATGTTGACTTGGCTGAATTTTGCCAAGCAACTGGAACAAGAGGCTGCAGGGAACATAAACAATTTTAAAAGGCCATCGCTCCACAGTGACATTTACAGGGTACGGGGGGAACTCAGGAACGCCCTCAACCCCCCTCATCACTATGGGTTACGCTGGCCAGAGCTGAGGAATGGGAAGAGAACAGTATGGGGTGGAGAGAGAAGGTGGTGGTTAGGGGGGCAACCACAAATTAGCCAAGAGACAGCTAATGACATCAGTGGCATTAGCTGAGGCAAAGACCTCCCACTTGATCAAAAAGATTAAATAACAACTGCAAAATCAGGAAGGAATGTGTAAAAACAAAAAAACAGAGCGCTCCTCGGCCTGTCTGAGTGAAGTGCAGCCAGACAGATTAACACCTAAAGGGAAGAGATATGAAATGTATCGCCTGACTGAGGCTGCTCAAGCATCCGCAAAAGCACAGTCCCACCTGCACACACTTTAAAACAACCCACAGATATTGGAGCTGAATTCACTCAAGCTTTCCCATCAAGAGTCTGTGTGAGGACAAACAGACAAACATAAGCCTCTATCTGCAGCTGTAGCACACTGTCAGAAAGAGTTTCCCCACTAACAGGGGAGGCATTTGTCATAAACCTGCCAAACAGCGGTAACTAACAGAGGCAGTTACCTCTTCTTCCCCGACAGGAATGATAATAGCAAAAAAGACTTCAGAATGCATAAGCCATTGCAGGTCATAAATCATTGTGATACAGCAACAGGAGTTTGGTGGATGGCAGTTAAACTGGTGGTGACAACAAGGGCGCAGCCAGCTGCAGGCCCTGACAGACGCACAGGGTCAGGCAGATAAGAGAGGACGAGCACACAGGGAGGCCATGATAGGCATCAGAAACAGAAACACTTTCAGAAAAGACAGCTAATGGAGAAGAATATGAGAATGACGTCGATAACAGTGCCAGTGGGGACAGTAACATGAAGAACTCAGCTCACTCACCATACAACATGTTCTCCAGCTTCTTCCTGTCGATCCTGAACCTCTCCTCCACCCACTCCGGGTCCAAACTCTGCCCTCTTGCATTCTCCTGCCCCAGCACAGAGCTTCCTCCCCCTTCCTCCTCTTCCTCATCCTCTTTTTCCTCTCTGCCACACTGGGCCTCTCTGGGCTCAGGCTTTGCTGCTGAGCCGGGTTCTACACTAGTTTCCAAGTCACACTGCTGGGGTGCTGTGGTGGCCGGGACCGGAGAGCTCTCCTCTGTGGTGGTGGTGGCCATAGCAGGACTGAGCCTTCGTCTGTGTTTGTGTGTGTTGTGTGTGTGTGTGTGTGTGTGTGTGAGGACGTGTGCTTGTGTGTGACCAAGGAGACCAGCAGGGATAGAGGAAAGGGGGGGAGAGGGACTAGAAACACCCCCTGTGCCTTTTCTTTAAATCACCCGCCCCCTTCACTTAATTTAGTACTCAAATCTTTCTCTCTCTCTGTTCAAGGAGTTTAAGGCTGGAAGGATTTGCTGCCACAAGAGTCACTTCTTTACTATAACACAGGCCGTGTCTTCTCTGTCAGTCTATCCTCAGTTCAACTTCCACACATTATGCGGATAGATAGTCAAGGCCCACGATAAGACATGCTCTTACCTACACACACACATGCATCCTTAACCATCCTCACAGCAGCACACACAGCTAAGAAAATAAACGGGTCATCCAGTTGGGTTCCACCGCATGTCCGTCCATGTGTGCCCTCCCTTCCCTTCCTCTGAATGAGAGGTTCGAGGGCTTGAGATTCCAGAGGTCGGGGTGAAGGGGGTGTATCGCAGCAGTGAGTGGTGTTTGTGTGAAGGGGAAACAACACTGCTTGGGATAAAAAAAAAAAACAGTGATCGAAGAAATACTCATATCCTTTACTAAAAAGTGCCAATGCAGCAATGTAAAAATACTCTGTTACTAGTAAATGTGCTGCGTTCAAAATATTACATAAGTCTTGTCAGCAAAATGTACTTAAACTAGCAAAAATAAAAGTACTTATTCTGCAGAAAGCCCCTTCCACAAGGGGTCATGAGATTATTAATAGGGGAAAGAATAAGAAAAGAAATCTAAGAACAAATAGAACACAAAAAGTTAATCGAGCATGTATGTATGGAACATCTTAATAATAACTATAGCTGTCAGATAAATATCGTGAAGTAAAATTATAACGTAGCATCCAATGAAAAGTACCACTAAATTGTACTTAATTAACGTACTTTAGTAAATGTACTTAGTTACTTTGCACCACAGCCTTCAATAATACCCATCTCTATTACTATGTCTGTGTCAGTGACAATGAAGAGATGGTTATTTTTAAATTAAAAAAACAGCAAATGAGATTTCAGATTTTGCTCAGCACTTATTAACTCCCATCCTGTCCCTGCTTTAAATGTCTCAAAACTGAGAACTGGAGTACAGACTGAAACATGGGTAAAAACAAACTGCTTAATTAGTCAGGCCTGGTGGGACTGTGTTTCCAGCTCAACTCTGTGTTTTCCATATTGCCCAGACAAATTTGGCCCCAGGCGTATCAGCAAACATTATTTGGCAGTGCAGAGATCTTGCTAACATTGCAAACTACTGCAGGCTAGATTTATTGGCCCGAGGAGGATGGTAAGTGAAAGACATGATGACTGCGTCACCATGGAAACTGGTCAAGAAGTGAATTATTCGAAGTTTAATCTGACTTCACAACTGCAGATCTCCTCCCTGTAGCCTCCCCCCGCCTCCTGTTAAGCTCCGGCTGGCTGGAAGAGTGTGTGTTGCCAGTAAGAGTCGGGGCGTGCGTCACTGTTTGACCCATGGTCAGAGGAAATAAAAGTCAAACCGTCCTGCAGAGTGACTGCTGGGCTCGGTTTACTAAATCAATCCCTGCACCCATGAGTGTGTCCTTTATTCATCTAGAGAGATCAAACAGTACTACCCTTTACTGGTTAAAGCACAGGCTCCTTAGTCACTATGACACCTCGCAGCCCATTATAGATTTAAACTAAGAACGGAGCTGGCACTCTAATCCTGAGAAACCTTAATGTAACAAACATTCAAATGGTACAGAAGCAAGAAGTCTAGGAATTAATGGAGAAATGGTGTTTCATTTTTAATTAGACACCGTCAGCCAGTTGGTCTCTCTGCCTTATTCATGACTATGCAGAAACTTGAGTTGAAAATAAAATATTGCTTTGAGCTGAATCTCTACAAATGATTGATTTAAGGAATTAGGGTATTCAATACATATTCCTTCAGGTATATATATATTAGCATTGCTTCAATGTGAAACTATCAAATTGTGAGGTGTGCACTGGTTTTGAAATGTATTTAAATATAGTTACCTGTTTATGCAGCCTGTAACTTTATTAAACACGTGAGCCTTTATTTAAAAGCAGGGTGATGTTTTGGTGTAGAATTAAGACTGGCACGAGTTGTGAGTCTTTTTGTAATGTAATACTGCAAAGATAATAGCTTTTTCTTTACATTCTTGCTGTAAACTTGCAGCCAAGTTTTCTTTTTGTCAATGTAGTCAACCATTAATTAATTTTTTCTATATTTTGTGGGGGTTACAAATACTTTAATACCTTCTCAGACATGCAGCTTGTTCCATAAATGTGATGTAATGTGTGAGAAACCCGAAGACATTTTGACAAGTCACAGTAGAAAAAGCACAGGCGTAAATAATAAAATTAACGACAGCTGAATTCCATTATGCAGCTTTAGTTTCAGGGTCCTGTATTGCTCCTTCCAGCTCACCGTCGCACAGTCACGTGTGACAGAACTGAGCCACAGTTAATATCATCAATAACACCTGTGCTACAAATCAAAATGTCTCCTATGAAAAAGGCTTATTAATGTCAAGGCTGCAGCTGCACAGAGTTACACATGCACAAAGAGAGATAAATGCACATTTATTGTATCATTAAGAGCACTCAATAAATTTGTCACTCAATTAACCAGTAAAAAATCAATTTAATGAAGCACAAACAGGCGTTTAGACCCAACATGTTCTAAGCCACGGTCATGATCAAATCCTTCTCCACATCACCGGAGCTAAGGTTCTTGTAGGGAAATTATATACATTTATTTGTTTATTTATTTATTTAATCTTTATATGTGCATATATAAAATGGTTGGAAATATTGTTTTAATGCAGTTATCATGAGAAAACAAACAATAGTTTCCCTTTATTAGCCTATCTTTAATGTTTATCTGAGATAAACAACTGATTAACCTGAAAATGTCAGATAAAGGAGTAATCTAACCATTACTGACCTTACATCACACTGTACTTCAATCAAGGTCTAACACAGGCAGAAATTACACTGTGTGTGATAGATAGATAGATAGATAGATAGATAGATAGATAGATAGATAGATAGATAGATAGATAGATAGATAGATAGAACCCAGGGGGAAATTTAGGCATCCAGTAACTTAAACAACACATACAAAAACACACAATTTAAGAATTACAACACAAAAACACAGCCGTGAAGCGATAATCTACAAAATTATGCAAATGTATGTAAATGAAAATGTAAGATGATTAAAAACTAGAACCAGTGCAAGAATAATGATACAGAAAAAAGATAAATATAACATTCAGATAGGCGCTTGTCATTTAAGGAGGGCACTGTGAGATAAATGAACTCATTATCAAGAGCAAACGAGCTTTGTTGTCTCTGTTCACCAGTTAATTATTTCGTGATCTCGAGATAACGAAGCCCGTTTTCTCGTAATAACGAGATACCGGCATTAAATAATATATTTATTTAAGATAAATATCTCAGCTTCCTGGTCATAGAACTGAAATGACTGAAACGGTCTGATATCGCACCGGTATGTTGTCCCTCGCACCGCACGGTGGCACTGTGAGGCTGTCAAACAATTTCTCACGTGAGCCACTTCCGGGTTGCACCGCTTCCGACACAACTCGTGAGCGGTTTTATTTACCCGCAGCCAAGCTGAAGGTCTGAGCAGACCTGTCGGAAGAAGAGGGGCTGCGGTCGTTGTTCATGGGGCCAGACGACCCTCCTGGTGAATCTAAACATGGCTTTTCTGAGATAATTCTTTGGTTAAAGCTGCTGCAAAAGAAGAACCATGTGGAGAGTTCAAGGTTTTGTCTCAAGAGGTGAGAGAACTGTCATTGACGCTGGAGTAACTCCCCCTTTTAGGCAGTGCCATGTTGCCGAGTGTCGCTTTCATTGAGAAGTGCGCGCTGTTATTTGTGACTCCCGTGTGGCGCGACGTTAGCGGTTTAGCTAACCGCCAGTGACGTCAGTTCATGTAAAACGTCAAGCTACCTTCTCTAGTTTCTACGCTGTCGGCGCAGCTGACACCGTCCACCGGGTTGTTTTGGGCGGAAGTCGGCTGCTTCTGGACCTTTCGGTGTTACCAAGGTGCCCAGAGGCTGTTTGTGGCTGCACACACAAACACACGCTGCAGTATGACGTAACGTTGCCTGCATGGCATACACACACGTTAATATATAATGTTATGTCAGTTTATGCATATTGTTTGGGTGCACATCAGTCCAAAAGTTTGTCTTTTCTCTGAAGTTAATTTATTTATCTTCACCCTGATGCTTATACCAGTGCCTGGTTTTATGTATTTTATTACATTTAAGTTATTAATCATTTACATAACTTCTGCTTGTTTTTTACTCCTCTCTGTTTGTGTCTGTGTGCACATAATTGTTGGAAACCTATATACAATTTAGTATGAGACTGTATTTACAATACCATGGCACTCATTTTTTTCATGTAAGTCAGTGTTGACAAGGTAACCACTCAGATCACATTCTATGGGTTCTTACCACCATGCAACAGGAAAAAGCTTATTCTTTACTGTTACTTAGATGATATTTCAGGACTTTTAATCAATACAGCAGAAGTGCCGCTGCACATAAGGTTCCTGAAATTGACTTTGTAATTTTCTTTCTCTAGACAAAAGTGAGAAGTGTTCACGTCTAATAAATTAATTCCACTTACTTCTAGTGTCTTATCTGGCGAGTTATCTAGAGAATGTTACACATGCAAATGGTGAAATTTGTCTAAAGTCAAGCGTACAGTTCAACATAAATGGAGAATACGTTGCAATTATTACAATAAACAAATAATAATTTCATGTTTGCTTGGGTTTAATTGTAGCAAAATTCCTTTGGAAATCAGCAATTGCTTATAAAATATGAACGTATCTCAGCTGAAATAACAGTTACAGATCTGTTTACTTCCCCCTATATTTAGAGATTGTTTAGGAAATTATGGATCATGTTTTGTATGTCGAGTAGTTCTGAGGAGGCTCAACCTCCTATCTCTTCCTGAAATTCACTGAACCCTGAACATTAAGGTCATTTCTGCTGTTTTCGTCAGTTCTGCATCGTTGCTATGGCAACAGCCCCCTGCGACTGCCCCAGAACCACCATGTTGAGGATGAGGTCATCAACAGCTCAACCGTCCTGTCTACCTCTCGACACTCCTCTGACAGCAGGTAACTCTCCAGACCTCCATCCTTCATTTTTCTCTGTCTGATGACCAAAGCCTAGGAAGAAAGAAGTAAGAAATTGAAAAGAAATGCCTTGAGCTTCTCACTTTGATCTCATGACTTCTTTGCCCTCAAACCACCGGCCATATTATTATCTGATGAAAACAGAACTTTTGTATTAATGTCAAACCTCAGACTACCCTCATCCCTGCCCTTTCTTGTTCCTTTACCCCTTCTTTGAACCTGTTCTCTGCTTTTGGCACACTCGCTGCCTCCCTTTCAGCTGGTTGCATCATACAGCTGCATCTGCTGTAAGCCTGAACAAGGTTATTCAAGGGAAACAAAGCCATCTGCCTTAAATAGTATTCCTGTGATGCCTTAATGCAAAAGACTGGACATAGAAACGGAAATATAATTGTTGTATTTTGTTTGTGCTGTTTTTCTGTCAGCTCTCAGAAACAGCAGGATGGAGGGAAGAGAAAGAAACAAAAGACCTTTCAGTTTGACTACGCTGATCTTCCACGTTACACAGCCCTCGATGCTGTGGGATGGGTATGCATTTTGTTCTTACCTTCTCAAAAGCGAGACACCTAAAATATTTACTGGTATGTCCAGCACGAATTTTTGAATGTCAGCAGTTTATTACAAATGGTTGTGAGAACGATATCAGGAGGCTGGACTGATTAGACAAATAGTGCCTGATGGACTGCTTCCAAGCGTTATTTGACAGATATTAGTATCAAATAGATTTAGAGCAAATATTGATCTGAATAACCAACTTCAACCCTCATGACAAAAAAAAAACAGCCATTAAAACAATGACACCAGTCTGCCTCCAAAACTGTAATCACTGTTCTCATCTCCCCACTAGTTTATTTAATACTCCAATGTTTATTTAACACAAACATTTTACTCAAAAATCTAAATACATCTTCTTTACTCAAAGGAAGCACATTAGTTGCACAAAGTAAATGCAACTATTGAAGAAATATGACCCAGGCATTTTGGCACATTTGGCCTTTTGACGAAATATGAGATGGCGCTCACAGTTACACCGTTTTTGTTTGTTTTTTCATTCTCAGTCTGCAACTAGCTGATTCATTCCTTTAGCACCACTTGGTGGTCCCACTTGCTAACTGCCTTTAAAGTATACAGCATGGGAGAGCCAGCAGTCTGCAGGTTTTCATCCTAACCAATCTCAGGCGGGCGTTGCATATAAATGTGTTGTCCGACTTCCTTCGCAGCCTGATTTCTCTGCGTAGTCTTTTTTTTTTTGTGTGTGTGCATGTAAAAGCACAAACCGATGACTTGAGTTTTGTAGGGAAAGGAAACCTGCAGACTGTTGGCTCTTTGTGGCACATTTTTGTCCACACAGTATGTTGGTACTGAGAGTAGCAGTGCACATCTCACATGTTCTTATGACCGTGGAGCTAATGTTTCATGTTTCTCCGCAGGGTGCTGCAGCAGCTTTGTTCATGCAGGTCTGCAGGAGGATCCACTCCCAGCTCTCGTCGGGCTCTGAGTCGAGTCCGATCCCCGGACCCCTGACAGCACCCTCCACCCTGCACAAGTGTGGCTACCGCATCCTGCTGGAGATCTGTGAGTTTTTGTCGCAAAATTGTAACTAAGCAATAGACCCACTGAGGGTTCACCTTTTTCCTATCAACTGATGCAATCCATTGCCAAGATGGTTGTACGCAACAAACATTTAACCATCAAAACCATAAACCCTTTTTCCCTTTTAATCTTGTGTGATCAGAATTCTGACTTTTTGTTTTGTTGGATCTGTCTGGGTCCAGTGTCTAGGCGTGATGTCCTGCCCAGAGGAAGGAGTGTGCTGTGTCTGCAGGGGGTGACAGAGAGGCAGAGCCAAGATCAGTCCCCGGATCAGAGCAGCAGCAGAAGCAGTACAGGTGATGCCAGTCTTGACCGCAGCAGTGAGGACCATCTGACTGCTGGCTGTGCTTTCTCTGACCAACAGAGGGCACTCCTGAACCAGGATTCTCCTATACCCGGTTTGTTCTATTTTCTGTGGACAGTTGAAAAGATTGTTTAAAAATAGTGTTTTTCTCAAACATGCGTGCATTAAATGTTTATATTTTTTTTGCCTGCCTCAGAGGAATCACTTCTGTCAGCATCCTCTCCTCTGCAGAATGATGCCAAAAGAGATAACACAGAGAGAAAATATGCTGATGACAAGGTGAACGTCTACCTCCTTTTGTTTCTGTTATGTTAATTTTAAAGAAACAGCGTTTTCTCTTTATCCTTGCAAAGGACTGACTGACTCGTCATCTAATCTTAATTGTTGTTTTTGTTTCTGTTTTTTCAGGACATGTTGTCTGAGGAGAGGCTGGTTGGAGCAGCACAGAACCTCAGACATGTGGGAGACACCAGCGTTCCTGTCGTCCTCAACATCATTGGTAATGATTTATTGACACAGCTACACACCAGATCGTTTTCAAACATTCATTCTGACTCCAGACAATCAAGTTTACACAAACCAAATGTCTAATGTTCTCCTTTTTTAGTTTAGTAATTAATCAAATTTGTTTTCCTTTGTCCTTACCTAGTATCTTCACCTTTGTGTTCATGGCAGGTCTAGAAAATGCCACGTGTGAGAAGTACGAAGACGCTTTTACATGTTTTCTAGCTGCATCTGAGCAGGGTTACAGCAAAGCCCAATTCAACACAGGTGTGTGTTATGAGAAAGGCAGAGGAGTCGGAAAGGACAAAGAGATGGTGAGAATCCACATAGTATCCTTTATTTTCCTGAGTGCTTCATCATTCCAAAAATCATCATACTTACTCGAATTCTACTTTAGAAATCAGTGAGATGATTCTCATATATTTTCTTTCCAAGGCCCTGTGTTATTACCGGCAGGCAGCAGTTGGGGGACACAGACAGGCTCAGTACCACTATGCAAAGCTGCTCCTGACCAGCAGGGGGCACCAGAGTTTGGAGGAGCTGAACATGGCCATTGACTTCCTGGAACAGGCTGCTGCAGCTGGACTCACCAAAGTATGAAATCATGACAATATCTTACAATTGCTTCTTAATTCTTTCATAGAATACCTCTGTGTCTCTGGTGCAAGTACAATCATGGACTGTTCAACAATACTTCTAATAATTGTCTTGTGGTGCATTACCACACCACTCTTATCAAGATATGAGATATTATACTTCAGTTATATACAGACCTTTTTTTACAGAAGGCATTTTGACATGTCACAGTAGGAAATGCACGGGTATAATAAATAAAATAACTGTTGGCTGATTTCCATTTAGCTGTTTCAGTTTCAGGGTCCCGTATTGCACATGCTGGCTCATGGTCATGCTGGCTTGTTACCACTTGATGCTGGTGTGTCCTTAGACAAGTGTTCACACTCTCTCTGCTTTCTCTCCCTCTTCAGGCTCAGGTGTGCCTGGCCTCGGTCTACTCTCAGGAGCCGGTGAGAGACGGGAGCAAGTCTGTCCAGTACCTCAAGATGGCAGTAGCGAGCGGAGTGAGTGCCCTTCTAGATGCTTCCAGAGTTTTATCTATGGCTTTATCTGTGATTTCACCTCCCCTCCCATTGTACCATCTCACTCATTCTGCATTGGTAGCCCCACCATCTCCCGCTTTTTGATATTCACAGATAATTTGTAAAACATCTCTAATTGCATGTTTTTGTAACTTCCTGCTGCAGTTGTTTTGAAGTAATACTCTCAATTACTATCGCTATAAGTCATTTTGGAGCTACGGCCTTGCTGAGTGTTATAGTGTTGAGTCACACAGACCTGTTGTGATTGTTTTAATAGTCCTGTGCTCATACTGCTAGTATGTCTATTTACGATTATAATGTGTACCATTAGGTTGCCTGTCTGTCTTTGCACAAATGCCATTAAATCAAGTTCTTGCCCATATAGAAGATTAGACAAAGTCAAAGTCACGTATGTTTGTGTGCAGGACAACACCGCCCTGCTGTTCTTGGGTCAGTGTTTCGAGAGCGGCTTTGGGGTGCAGCAGAATCTGAGGACAGCGATGGAATACTACATACAAGCCGCTCGAGCAGGCAACAAGCAGGCTAAGAGCTTTCTGATGCCCCATAATGACACAGACCGTAAGGGTAAGCACACGTGGTCTGTTGGAAAGATTCACATTTGTATTTGTCATTCAGTGATGGCACTGCATGTGACTATGCTTTTAATGAGCCAAGAGAGCAGCGATAATATCTGTGAGTTTGAACAATTGATTTCTCTTCTGCCTCTTTCTCCTCTTCAGCAAAAGATGCAGTGTTGCGCTCCATCCGTTCATCTCCATGTTTCCCTGTAGCTGACCGTCAGCTGCAGTGGCCACTCTCCTCTCTGGCCAGTTGTGTCTCTGGCCACCCCATCACCCTTCCCCTCCTGCCTCACGCCTGGAGCACCGGGAGCCTGTCTGCCCTCCACGCCTCTTCACTTCCATCCCTACAGGACTGAGGGAGGAACCTGCCAGCGGACTGTCAGGATTGGATAGTTAACTTGAGACAGCACAGGTCAAACTGAGGAATGTATTTCATAGTGTGAATGTTTTTTCACCAGAGGGGAAAGATGAAAGTGTGTTAGGTGTGTACATATTGTGAGTGAGTGGATTTTATACTTAAATATGTGAGTGTAGATGTGTTAATATATTGAATATTTTTTTATAAGTCTGAATGAGTTGTTGGATACAAGGTATTACAATTATGTGTAGAATGAGATGTGGAAGCTTTTCTATTTGTTTCCATATAGTCCAGTGTTTTCTCTCATGTATAAGTTCTCCTGTGAGTAAAAAGAAAAAGGTGATCCAGGTGCCCTTTTGGTGGGCCCAGAATCTCAGGTGGTTTCTCTTCCTATTAATGTGGGATTGATGGCATAAAAAGAGGTTTCTTATCATTTTGTCTTCTGCAAGCTTTATTGCTGAGTTTACACCTGTGAAAATATCTAAGTGCATTACGTTAGTGTCATACTCTAACCTTAAATAATAAGTTTCTAAATGTGTGAAATGGTAAAAAGAACAACTTCAGAGGAGGAAAAGGGAAGTTACGAGATGTTTTGTGACAAGTGAATTATGGTGCACAAGGAGGATGTTCTGCTGTTATATGCACACGCTAGGTAAAATAATAAAAATCAAGAATGCTAAAAAGCTATTTAATGGCTGTCGTTACTTTGTAAATTAAGCAGTGGAGTCTGGAGTGGAATTATCTTTATGGAAATAACTTTACAGATGGTAACCTAAGTTTTAGGACCACTTCCGCGTACAGTATTTACATATATGAGGGACCAGAGGGGCCATCGGCTCAGATGTGATCAGGCCGGTGTAGCACTGTGAACCATTCATATTTCTGTTGCATGACGTAAGACTCCGATGATGATGTGTGAATTCATTACCCGAGTTGCAAAATAACACCGAGAGATTTATTACGGTTGCGTCGCCTCCGTCCGCCACTCTGATTGGCCGGCTGGCTGCGCGAGCTCCACAGCGCCGCGCCGCTCCGGGATCCTCTGGCGCAGAGAGAAAGCGCAGCTTGGCCGCCAGCGAGCACCGAGCCCGGCTGGGAGGGCAGATGATGTGATCCAATACGGGCGGCCGGCTGCAGCTACGGGCGGACTGGCACTTATAAGCGGCTGTCGACCTCGGCCCTGCTCATTCCTGTGTGTGTGTGCGTGTCGTCGCGGGGAGCAGAAGCCCGGAGGCTGACCGAAGCGGTGAGTGGATGTAAATAGATGCGCTCCCCTCACAGTGCGGCGGTGGTGATGGTGATGGGGCTAGAGAGGGAGACTGGAGGCTGAAGATTTACTGCGTCTCGCGTATCGACAGCTTTGCTTCCGCAATACTGGCATCTCCACCCATGCACCCTGTGCGGTGTGGTAGAACTGAAGATCTCACGCCGCTTCTGATACATCAGCGAGGGAGTTTATGAAGGTGGCAGCAAGAAACCAGGGGCTAGAATACTCCACCCATGACATCATCGACTTTTCCCAAGTCAATGTTCTCTCCAGCTTCCATCTGTTGCGTTTCATTTCTAAAGCAGTGGGTGCAGCTCGGAGTTGAGGAAAGGGGCCCTGCCATTACTGGGAGTAAGTTCACAAAGGATGGTTTTCCCCTGACAGGCCAGGCTCTCTGTCAATATCAAGAAAAGGTTCTGATGATGAAACTGTGAAGCATATTACTGATGTGAAGTGATACGAATTTGATGTTTCCCCTTTAGGGTGACCTTCAGGTGAATCTGTATGCAAGGTGAGCAGGCAGTATGAACATCTAGAGCAGCCAAGGATCCTGTTTTGACACCTTGCTCCAAAAATAGCGAGGGCAACGTTATATTTTGTCCGTCAGCAAGTTTCATTTATATTCCTCCTTTTCGATCATGCAAGTAAGTGAATGTAGGAGAGGACATGACTTCTATCATATTTGCGTGTGAGCTTTCATATATTACTGTACATTTGACTGTAATGCAAGCAACATTAGAGCCCAGGAGGGAGAGCGGCAACAGGACATTAGTTTAATGTGACGTTGTTGTTTTATTAGTATACAGGTTGCTGCTGTCCCCTGTGACCAGCTGCTAAAACCTCGTGCCTCTCATGAATGACCTCTGCTGTTGGAGAGCACAAGAGATTTATTTGAGGGCAACAGTTTAACTGCCTCTGTGCCTCACTGTCCTGCAAACTGCTGTGTCATTCTCCTCGCGTTCTCCTGTCTAATAACCATCCTTCCTCCTCCCCACTCGGCCTCACATCCTCTCTTCACCCCACTTTGTTTAACACTAATGGAGATCTGATTGCACTGTCGGAGGGGAGGGGGGAGAAAGAAAGTAAAGACCGCTATCTTAGTCTTCATGATCCAGTTTGTCTGCAACAAATAAGAAAGAAATTAACAAATAAGGGACAACAGGGAGGCTGTCTGCTTATTGCTCCATGTCAGTTTTGGGGGGTCGTGTCAGGATGTGTAATTCCTCCTCTGAGTCATGTAACATATTTTCCGTGATTTTCAGCTTCAGTGGCTCGACGCACAATTTGTATCTGCCTTGCTGAAGGCCTGTATCTCCACCTTTTGAGGCTTTCTGCTTGGTTTCAGTGCATTTTTGGCATAATCTTATTTTTAAAAGGGTTTGGTAACGCCAAAAATTCAGAAAATCAATTTGACAATACAGCTCACTAGTTAAGGGGCTAACATAAAAGTTGGAGCTGCGAGGTATTTGCAGTATATGGCAATAGTGTTAAGCAGTAGAATAGATGTGATGCGACCGCACGGTTCAGTGCAGTTTGCACCTGTTGACCCTGTGTTTGTGTCTGAGTCACAGGCCTGTGAGTGTGAGCGCAGATTCAGCACAAACAGGTTGTTGTGGTTGTCCGGCTCAGTGACAGAGGGACAACAAGACAACCACCCAGGGAGAGGGGAGTAGATAGGGGCCCTGCATGAACAAAGTGCACTGGCCAGGCATTCTGCTTTTTCCAAAATCCTGCCTCTGTCTTTTACGAACATCACATCGTGCTTTAAAATCTGCTGCCCTTGTATTTTCCATGTTTCTGGGAAAAGGCGCTGATGATGACTGCAGCATTGTTTGAGGTGTGTGTGACTGGGTGACAGGATGTTTACACATTATGCTTGCGTGCTGGGCCATGTTTTTCTACCTGCATCTGTGTTTAGTTGTTTTCCAGCTTTCCACAGGGCTGTAGCCAAATTAGATCATGCAGAAACAGAAGTGACGGTGATGCAACCCATATATGTGCAAGGTGCTATAAGGATCATAATGATTCCCTGACACTGCCTTCGTTGCTATCCGTCTGTCTGTATTCAGCATCACAGGGCTGATCCCCCCAGAGATAAAAGAGACACGGCTGGCTAGTTAGCAGGAGCTGGCTGCCACTTCTCCTCCCCACAGACTGGCTTATTGCTTAACCCCGGCTTTGAATGTCAGTCCTGAATCAATACATCGAAGGTGTGACTCACTCCCAATATCATGCAAATGCAATCCACCTTCAGGACTTTAATGCAGTGTGTTTCATAACGCTTCAACGGTGACACCTCATGTATAAAACGGGCGCGAGGCTGGAAGATAATCTGTGCACCATAGTGTATCAATAAAAGCCCGTGAGACTGGCTCCACTGCCAGAGAGCAAAGAGCAAGATGTTTTAACGACTTCGTGTTCAGTTGTAGCATCAGACAAATGCAAATGAGCACGCAGTACTGAACGTCTCACCTTGATGATGTCACCCATCTGTGGGGATGTCGGAGACACACAAAGGGAAACACACATTCCTTGAGCCAGAAATGATAAAAAAAAGATATTATATTTGTGTAATATAGTAGTTTAGTATAACATACATGCAGAGAGGCCAGAGAAACAGCTTTTAAATATGTACTAACCCCCGTGACCAACCATTATTCAGCCATAGAGAACAATGGGCGTCAGGGAAAACAGAAAATGAGGAACTCCCCTCTCTATTTTTTCAAAAATCAAATTTAAAAAATGTAATTCTTCTTCAACATAATCTTAGCATTAGGGCTCATGATGTGTGACGTCGTGCTAAAATCTAAAAATCATAAGAACTCTGCAGTGTCCTTTTTAATCTTGTTCAGTGAGCACACACTTTGTAGTTTTTATAATCATCATTAACCAGAAACATGTTACATAAAGAATGTACTTGTGACATATTTACTTATTTAACGTAATTTAAATGTATTGGAATTTCATTTATGTTCAGATCTGCATGTCATGCCATTGAAGCTCACTGAATTCAAATTAACTTGACTGAAATCATTAAAGTGTCTCTTGACTGATAAATTGGCTGATATCATCACAGATACACTGTCAGTATCCATATGTGTCTGCCAATTAGTAACAGTGAATCATAGCACAGAAATGCCAACAAGTTTAAAAATATATTTAGGTGAATTGAATTGAACAATGTGAACACTGTTACTGACAATGTGTCTCTTCTTTCATCAGCGCTATCACTTCAGTGTATTTCCAGTCAGCCATGATGTCAGTACAAACTCCTCCTCTCTCCCGCTCTGGCTCCTCCCCCTCTAATGTGGGTCTGGCCAATCGCAGCGGTCCCTCCGCCACCCCTCCCACCTCTCTCAGCCTTCGCTCGTCATACAACCAGCTGCTTGGTCGAGATGTCATCAAGGAGTCGATGGAAACCGGAAGTTCGGCCACGTTGCCAAAGAGCCGTCAGAGGTACACAATGACCAGTGTGCGGAGCGCCATGGGGATAAGTGATAACTTGGCTTTGTCCTCTAAAAACCAACCTGTAACCAGAGGGAGGGGCCTCCCCACCAAGTCCTCCTCCAGTTCTGCCCTCTACTCCTCCTCTTCCTCCTCCTCGCTGTTTAATACAACCAACCCCAAGCTAGCTAAGAATGGTGCCAACATGCAGAGACGAGCTGAGAGTCAGCAGCTGGAGCTGAGCAGGGCAGAGGGCAAAATTCACAATGATCTCATCAATAACCCCAGTTCTGACTGGCTAGACAACTCACAGCTGCCCCCGTTCCGTAGAAGGACCAAGAGCTTCTTGGAGTACCATGAGAAGGGCTGGGATCTGGACCTCAGTTGGGGAAACAAAGAGATCAAGGAGGAGAAGAAGCAGCAGCCTTCTCCAGGGAAGGAGCAGGTCAGCCCCGTCAAGGAGAGGGAGAGCCAGAAGGAGGAGAAGACCAGCAGCAAGCAGATCTGCCAGGAAGAGAAGGAAGAGGTGGAGCCAGTGGTGGAGGAGGAGGAAGAGGAAGATGAATCCACACCAACACCAAGACAGCCCCTGCTACCAGTGGTGGTGGAAGCTCCTCTTTCCTCCACCTCCTCCTCTTCCACCAATAGCCCAGAGTGGGTCGCTGACAACCAGAATCAGGCTCCAGTCCAGGTCATAGAGGAGCTCTGTGCCCAGGTTCAGGCTAGTCCACGCAGTCCTGCAAAACCCCCTCGGAGCTCCCAGCCCCGGGTGATCAAGGTGGAGCTTCACCCCAACAATGAGAACCAATTCCTGCAACAATACCCACCTTCGTCCCCTAAACAGGCTCGGGCTGCAGACAGGAACACCCCTACCAGGAGCCAGGCTCCCCTTTCCCAGCCAGATCCTGAACCAGAGACTGGGCTCCCTAAAGTGGGCTTAAGAATGGATCTGACTCCTGACACTCCATCAGAGGATGAAGACTCCAGCTGGACCACCCTGTCCCAGGAGACGCCCTCTCCTCAGACTCCACGGGAGACAGGTTGGATACTTGTTTACTTTTCATCTGATCTTTTTTTATTTTAAATATCGGTGTAAGCCTTTAATCATGCCTCTATTACGCCCTCCTTTCATTTCCTTTCTCTCTTAATGCTTCTACCTCCTACAGACTGTCTGATCTGGAAATTTACCAAAAGCATCTTCTTAAGCAAGCGACTTCAGCAATACTGTCGGAACCTTTAAGGCCCCTGTGAGCCACCTTATGGTGCAGAGAGTGATTAGGATGGACAGAAGGATAGGATGCTGCAGACAACCGGGCGTGAAAAGGGAAGGGGAAAAGGAAAGAGAAAAAAGCAGAGCTGCATTAGAAAGCAATGATTGGAAGGATGTATGACACAGCAATAGTTGGGGAAATGAGGGTATGGAGAGAAAGGTAAGAAGCCAGACAGGAAAAAAACAGAAGAGAGAGGAAGGGAGAGATGTTGCCCATTGGGTCCTACTACAGGGGATGAGCCCCAGTGTTGCTATGACAACAGAAACTAAGTAGGGACAGGCTGACCATCTCTGAAATGTACCCTGTCCATCTGTGTGTGTGTGTGTGTGTGTGTGTGTGTGTGTGTGTGTGTGTGTGTGTGTACCACATTAGAGGCTGGGAGAAATAAAAAGCCTCCAGCCATTAGCTACCTAACACACCCTCCCTTCCTGGAGGGAGAACAGAGAGACAGGATGAATGGACATTTATGGAGAATAGTTTGACATACAGTGGAGGTCTAACAAAATAGTAAGAAGAACCCAAAGGAAGGGTTTACAGTGTCTGACAATGGTTGCTTATTTGAGGGTGTACATTTCAAAACTTAAGGGCAACAACATTGAATACATATAATGCACATGTGTAGATTTTATGATAAACATTGAATATATGTCAGCAAACCATAAAAGACAACAAGACTAAGCGCTTTCAGCCATGCTTACGGCCCTGTGGGACTGTATTTAAGCAAAGAGGTGCTTTGAGATACTGTAAATGGTACATGTAAACACGCTGATGTTTATCAGGTATAATGAATACAATGTTTACCATCTTAGTTTAGGATGTTAGCATGCTAACATATGCGAATAAGTACAGCTGAGGCAAATGGGAGTGTCATTAACTTTACAGGTATTTATCATAATTCTAAGTATTGAAAAAATAAAATAGGGTGTTTTCACAACTGTAGTCGGAACCTACAGTTCATTATCGTATTGAAACTCTCTCCACCCAGCTACATATTCCATATATATGGGGCCTCTGTAAGACACCTCGCGAAGAGGCAGAACAGTCTCAGAATCCCAAAACCATCATCAGTGCTCTAACCACAATACCTACCACTGAGTTGCACGCAAAACTCACCAAAGGGAGTGGATGCAGCCACATTCAGATGGTCGAATTGGGCGAATGTGGATGGAACTGACCAAGAAGCCCCTGTACAGATCTCTGCTAGAGGTAGTCCAGGTGGCACTAGTGCTCCCATCCCCTTGTGTGCCTGCTGGATCACTTCTGTGATTCAGTGGGACAGCCTAGCCTTGGACAGTGGTCTACCCAGACACTCCTGTGTAAAGCACACAAAGAGTTGGTCAGATTCAAATTCAGATTCAACTTTATTGTCATTGCACAAGGCAACAAAATACAGTTAGCCAGAAATACTAGAGGTGCAAAAAGGCAGTAAGGTGCTGAAAAAGTGTGCATACATACATATGTATGATATTAATATGAATACAGTAATATGTCATGTACAGTATGAACAGTATCCAAAAAATAATTGAAGTATTAGCAGTAATTAACATTATAAACAATATTAGCAGTAATGAGCAGTCCATACCCTGTGGGGCCGTGTGGCCCTGATGTATAACTCTAGTGCTCTAACAGGGCAGACTGGGGACCGTCTCTGTTCCCCATCTGCTTATGGGCAAAACAAAGGAAAACGCTCAATCACCTGATTGAGTTGTAAATCCAGGAGCATTTTAGGAAGAAAGGCTGGGTTGGGATGCAGCATTACCGGCCTAAACCTGCCAAGCCTCTCGTGGACTCCCTCACTCTCTTTGTAGATGAGTGCTATGAGATAACTCTGTTATGATATAGCGCTATATAAATAAAATTCAGTTGAATTGAATTGAATAGATGTCACTGCCAACAGAAACACTGTCTTGAGTGACAGCCGTTTCAGGCTCACTGACTCAAGGGGTTCAAAGGTGAAGTTCCTCCAGGACCAACTCAAAGTCCCGAAGGCGGAACTGCAGGGGCTCTAGCACAAGCGCTGAGTCTTCATGCATCCTTCAAAAATTAGGCAGTGGATAATGTCTGTCTGTCTTGTAAATAGATTTCTTGTATTCTCTCTTTTATTTAGTCTTTGTTTCTTTGTCCTCTACATTTATGCTTAGCCTCACGTTTTGGACTGCTCAGTGGAGATCAAAAAATCTGAGCAAACACACCTGTCCTGTATATACCCGTGCGTGCCAGTACTACTGGGGGGTCTTAAATAATTATAATTATCCTTGTCAGGTTGGGGACAATCACCATATATATACAAAATATGTAGCTGGGTGGAGAGATAGTCTCAATACTATAGAGAACTATTGATCCGTGTGGTCTGCATTGACGTCTGTTCCCAATCAATGATCTTCTCTTCAATATTTTCCAAGTGGAGAGTAGAAATTGACATGTAGGTTGAGAACTAATAACATAAACGTATTAGTAACGATATTGTAAATCAGAGTGAGGGAAGAGGAGAGGTACGCAAGAATGGGAAAAAAATCGACAGCTGGGAAAAGATCATCGATTCCTCCCAAAATAAATGGCATTAATGTATATGTAACAGCATTGCATAGTGCACAGAGAGAGAAAGAGGGAGAGTAAAACAAAGAAAAGTTTAATAAATGGCCAAACACAAATCAACTAACTTCAATGATTTCATCATCTAAGCCAGGGGTGTCCAAATGTTTTGCAAAGAGGGCCAGATTTGATAAAGTGAAGATGCCTGGGGGCCAATAGTCCCTTCTGACATTTTTTTAACCACAAAAGTTACATGCAAATACACACTGTTATAAAACAAGTTTCATTGTGACAATTATTTTTATTTTTCAAATGGCAATGTAAACTTCAAGCATGCCTCAAGGACATAAAAACCTAGATGACCTGCAAGTTTCTAATGTTAAACTCAGGCAAAACCGAACTTATTGTACTTGGCCCCGAACACCTCTGAAACACATTAGATGTAGTTTCTCTAGATGGCATGGCCCTGGCCTCCAGCATCACCTCAAGAAATCTTGGAATTAGGAAATGTCCTTTAACTCACGTATAAAACAAACTTCAAGGACTTCCTTTTTTCAAGGACTTACGTAATATTGCAAAGATCAGGCACATCCGGTCTCAAAAAGATGCAGGAAAACTAGTTTGGATTTGTTAGGTCTAGGCTGGAATATTGCAACTCCCTAAAGACTCTCCAGCTGATCCAAAATGCTTATGTTTATTGATAAGAACCAGGAAAGATATCATATTTCTCCAATATTAGCTTCTCGGTACCATTGCTACCACTATTGCTTTACATCTGTATGTGGAACTGTACTGTGCTGCTGTGTGTTCTCTTTCCTCCTGCTCTCTCTCACTGCCTCATGTTCATCACTCTATTCTATTACTTTTATATTGTTTCTTTGTTTTTATGTCTGGCTTTTGTCTTTTATTATGAAGCACTACAAAGGCGCTATACAGTATAACTGTAGGAAAGTCAACATTTATTCCTTGCCTGGCAAAGACCAGAGACCTCAAAGTGTCACAACGGTGAGGGAGAGGGGCAACAGGGGAAGGACCCAAGGAGACAGTTGAGGCAGGCAGTGTGATTTCAGTGATTTATTGGTAAAGAAAGGTTTACAGACAGGAAGTGGTAGGCAGGCAGGCAGAGAGCCATGTATTGATACAGGTAGGCTAGCAGACAGGCAGGCAGGTTCGGGTTCAGTTTAAGGTTTGGGTTCAGGTAACAGAAGCTCTGCCCACCAAATCCAAATCCTTTAGCTTGTCAACACACGCACGTGTAAAGCTGTCCATGAGGGTTTTGAAGGTTTTAAGTCTTTGACCAAATGACCATTGCTGTTTTTTTCAACAAGCATGTGCCAATTATTAATGATAAGAAGACGTAGAAGAAGACTATTACCATAGTAGACCAGAGACCATTGTTGCCTTCTCCATCCTCTCTTTCCAAACTGTAATGTATGAATATGACTCGCACGTCACATCAAGGAAAACAGGAAAATGGGTTTGTTTCAGCTGGGAATCAACTTTTGGATTCTGAACCAATGTTTTTTTGGTCAAAATGTTGTGAACAGTTCAAAATTATGTGCGCCAACCAGAACGGATCCTGATCCAAGTTGGTGGAAAAGGGGTATCTTTGAATTAAAGATACATAAATATTGACAATGAAATGAGAGCGACATGAAGAAAGAAAGATGGAAAAGGAAACAGCCACAGTAGGTGAACACCCCTAACATATTGAATTCAATTCAATTCAATTTTATTTATATAGCACTATATCATAACAAAGCTATCTCCTAGCACTTGTTAAAAGAAGATATATATAAGATAAGATAAGATATAATACATATGGCATCAGTGTATAACTAATAGAGACAGATAGCTAGAGACAGAGAGGTGTTATAGAAGGAAAGGTAAAAAACAAAAAGAAATTGACAGAGGGAGAAGAAAAATCGACAGCTTGGTGGACTATTGATGTCTCATCATCCAAATGACATGGTAACAATATTGGCATTTTACCTTCTTGTCATTGCTAATAGGGCTGGATTGATGCTATGTGGGCAGGTATTGACCGAGAAGCCCCATGGTCCTGGTCTTTTAATTACATGAAGAGTGTATAATAACCAGTATTTCACATTGCAATAGAGTCATTAATCTGTGGTGTGATCCAGAGCCGCTAAAAGTGAGAGGAACAGTGTCAAGACCATGTTGTTACTTCTACAAAGGACAAAGTACCAAATTTAGATGAGCCTACATCAAGTTAAGTCAGTTTTATTTATATAACCCCAAATCACCAATGAGCTGGTGGTTGACATTCGCAAATGTAGGAAGCCTCCAGCCTCCAGCCTCCAGCCTCCAGCCTCCAGCCTCCAGCCTCCAGCCTCCAGCCTCCAGCCTCCAGCCTCCAGCCTGGGAGTGGAAGTAGAGATTGTGGATTCTTACAGGTACCTCATCAACAATGAACTGGACTGGTCAAACAACACAGATGCCATTTTCAAGAAAGCTTCTAGGAAGCTGCATTTCTTTAACATGTGCAACAAGCTACTGAAGATGTTAGTCTTTAGTAGCCTGTGCACTAGTCTGCTCAGTGGCATGCTGGGAAGGAGACATCAAGGCTGGTGATGCCAGCAGACCAGCCTATCAGTATATAATTATACTATATTGTTATTATTGTGCTTTTATATTACTGTTTTAGGTGCTATTTTATGGTAGTCTCTGATTTCTATTATATATAGTTCATAGTATTGCTTTATTACTGTGTAGTGGGCATTATATCATTAGATATATTGTAATTATATTTCATACCCATACCTATATATTTATACTGTATATAGTTCACACATAATGGCTACCGGAGTTGCACTTCTGGACTTCTTATGCAGAAATATTTGCACAATTCTCTTATACTGTGTTGTGAAAGGTATTGTAATATTTATATTGTTTATTAATGCCACCTCTTATTTTTTTGTTTATCCTTTTAAAAGATTGATTTAAAATAGTTCTGTATCTATCTATCTATCTATCTATCTATCTATCTATCTATCTATCTATCTATCTATCTATCTATACCCTTTCATTAACCCTACTTTTTTAACTGAAACAAATAATTTGAATTGAAAGATGTCAATAATGGCATGCTGGGCATGAGAAAATAAAAATCAAATCTCACGTCAGCGAATAGAAAGGTTGTTGTGTAAAACAGGACAATCACATCTCTCTTTCTCCCTCCTCCTCTCTCTCTCTCTCTGCCTGTTTGTAGCTGACGAAGATACAACAGACGCGACAAGGATGAAGAAGAGACAATATGAAAGTCGAAAACGGGACGGGAGGACGGAGGAGGGAGGAGAGCGCCGCAGGGAGACACACAGAAATATTACACACACTCAGACTTGCATGCATAGGCTTACACAATATAGATACAAAGGCACACCAACACTAACATGCATGTGCAGAGACTCAGCATGCACTCGTGTGTAGAGTTGGCACAGCTGCAGCTCTGGGTGGGGGGTCTGACACTGTACTGCCTCAGAGGAAGGACTCTGGTGCTGTGTGTGTGTGTGTATTAGTGTCTCGGTACACGTTTGAAATGCGTAACACAGTATTGTGAGCGTGTACATCTATGTGTATGTGTCAGTGTGTGTGTGGGGGGGGGTCTTGACCCCCATCAGTCTCACTCAGGACTCACTTAACAGCACCAGAGGGGGCCTCCAGCAACACTAGCACCAGGGGTGGGAAATGTGTGTGTGTGTGTGTGTGTGTGTGTGTGTGTGCGAGCTGAGCAAGCAACGGACATAAACACAAACACACACACGCCTAACAACACAGAGCTCAATAGTGCCTGTGCTGCTGTCTTAGACTTTATATTGAAAATCAAAAATGACCAGCTAACAGTTTCAGTTCATAAAGACTGACACTTCATAAAGACAGCACATTCGGTTTCAGTTTAAGATAATAATATTAATTAATCCTTTTTTACTGTTTTCATGACACAAATCAAGTCTAAGGTAGAATTATAGATCCTACGCAGAAGTAAGGAAACATTGTAGTTTCCTTGAAAGTACAACAGTACTTTGCCAACTCATTTCATCTACAGAGAAATGTTTTGAATAAATAAAACAAAAGTCACTGTTCCCCTGTGGGATATATTGCTATTCTGTTCAACACTAACACACCTGGTTAAAACTTTAAAAATTTGATTTAACAACTCTGATGCAGAAAACGTAGACGTACATTTCTTGCAGTGGTGAAGTGGTGATTGGGAACATGGGCAGAAATCCCGGGGGATGGTACAGTGGGTCGACTCAGGTGCGGACTAAAACTGGAATTATGCTTCTGTGGAGATACACGTAAACATCAGAGTATACAGAGAAGGGTGTTATGGGTAGCTATAGGTCTCAGCAACATGTACCGCGGAACTGCATGTCAAGCAAGCTGATTCCAACGTCCTGTGAAGATGTTTTCTCTATTTGTTCTTTTAGATGTTAGTACTACTGCCACAAGTGATCGTCTAGCAGAGAAGAGGAAACTAAATTCCTCTTCAAGGCATCTTTAGATTGTTGCCCATGTTGTCTTTGTTCCATCAATTTATGCTGATAAATCCTAATTCTTTCAGGTTCGTTTTCCTGATGCTCGCCAAACGCGACACTGCTTCCCAGTGCTCATGTGCATTATAACACCCGTGTATGTTTGCTTACATTCAGCCTGGAGAAGCATAGTTCCAGTTTAAGCACTCTCTGTGTTTCACAATCCGTTAATGACCCAACCAATCTACAGTAGAGGAGAAAATGAGTGGCATGTAGTATATTTAAAGCTGCAGTAGGCAAAACCTGTGCAAACCTAAACATAATCTTCCGCCTATATCTCTGCTGCCTCGTATCACTCCGCTAAGCCCCTCCCACCAACACTCACATCTCAGCAGAAGGAATTGCCCTGCAAAACTGTATCCTTCATAGGGCTCACTCTCCATCGCTTCACCGAGACCCTGGTCCCTCTCGACACCACCCGTCTTCTCAAAGACGCCCCTCCAGCGCTTAGTGGCGGAATGAGAGGCACACACATCACTGCCCCCCCTCAAAAGTTATTCCCCACTGTCATCATTCCTCTTTGCCACTTGTCCGTATGAGCACCATGACATTGAACATAATGAGCCCGAAGCTCCGCGTGGAGCTGTGATGCGTTGTTTTGCTCCATACGCTGCTGTAGGCAAAGGAGGTGTTGGAACTTTATCACTTCTGGTGCTACATCTACTACTACTACTACGAGCTCTATTGCTACTAGTGTTGCTGTTGCTACGCTCTTACTACTTATGATCAGATTAACCTGCTAGAGGGCCCTGGGCCAACCCATGCCCACACCCCCACCCCTGGATATTATGTACAATGCTGAAATATCTTTTTGTAATATGCAACATGCAAGCATGAAACTACATGCTCTTCAAGATTTCACAACAAAGCAGGGCCCAGCTCAAGGCCCTTATCTTGTCGGATGATTTTGTGCTTTAGTGCTGCACATTCCCCACACAAAGTAACAATTGAATTGTTCAAAAACTTCTTAATATATTGAACCCGGCACTTTTGGAGTCTTGCAGTTGCCTCATGTGCCCTGGTACTATTCTCACTAGTACCACTAGCATACAATTATAAGTACTGTGACTGCTACAAATGCTACTGCTGCTGAGTTCTCCGACGTTCTCCGGCCTGGTTTCCATCCAGACTTCACCCCATACAGAACATTCAGTAATGTGATATTTCTCATTAAACCAGGCAAAATAAGTCAAACAGACAGCACTGAAACACAATGTAGGCTCTATGTGAGTGTATGTGTGTGTGTGAGTTGTTTTTGTGCTTGCTGGATGAGTGGGTGTGTTCCAACAAGACAGGATATTCATTAATTTGGGAGTAATTGATTATCGGCTTGTAACTTTTATTACTTGGCTTAAGGAGGTCTGTGCGTGTGAGTGCGTGTGTGTCGCAAAGTTGTGCAAAAACAGCTACTTGTTTTTATTTACTTGACCTATGAAGCTCATGATAATTGTAGCGCATAAGAATATTTCTTCTATTTCCTTTCATGCTTCAGTGACCTAAGACCTCCTTTGATTGTTTTTGCGCAGCATTGGCAGCGGTCTCTGTGGATGAGTGAGAAATTATGAGAATGTAAAGTGTGAATTTCCATCCAGAGGCCCCGCGGTGTCTGAAGGAAAAGAAAACACAGCAGAGCAATAAAGAACGTGCGAACGAAACACTTCGGCACGCCGTCTGACAACCCGAAAGCATGAAATAACAGCTCTTGTAGTTTAAAAATATTTTTCATGCTTCATTGAGAGGATGGATGCTGCTTTCGAGGTACCCAGCAGAACTCGGCAACCAGGCGTCATGCAGATCGGGGTTGGCCCTCCTCTAGTCCAGTCCAGAAGGTGGTGGTGGTAATGGGCCTGATGTTGTTTGGTAACTGCCAAAAACACCAACGTCAATAACGTCGACATTTTCAGTTGCTGTAGGTTAGCGGCTAACGTCTTCTTTTTCTTTGAGTTGGCTGCTAACTAAAAACGTCACCCCGCCGTCCTGTCCTGCTGGCTCCCCCATTTTACACAGACGTCGATTTGCCTCTGACAGAGCAACACCCCCCCATACCGTGTTCGTTCGTTTTACGC
>JAVQJF010036180.1:47500-58899 GCA_036023855.1 Gadopsis marmoratus
TAATATACACAAAAGGTCTATGCATTATTTTGTCTCTTGCATGAAGCCGAAACAGGCATCAAGTCAGATCAAACAACCCGCCTACCTTCCATACATAAACTATTCTTTATGCATTTCTGAAAAGTCTTCATGCCTTGAATAGTGTTTGCCGTGTTTCCATAAACTTATTGTTTGTGCAAAGCGGCAAAATTCATTGGAACTTGCATTCTCTTGAGGTGGATTTTACCTGCGTGGAGAAAGAGTTGTTGCGCTAAATGGGATATGGAACTCACATGACATGAATGGAACTCATGTTTACGCAAACAAACAAGCGTTCCGCATTCATTTGTCTTTGTCTTCGGATGGAATGAAACATGGCCGATGCTAGCCTGACATGAAGAGCAATTCAAACAAACTCCTGAGGACCTCAGCCCATGTTTCTCCAGTTGATGGGTTACAAGCATGGATGTATAAACAGAACTGGATACAGCGTCGGAGGTGGGGCTCCGTTCATTCCTATGAAAGCTGCTCAGTAGCACATGAAGCCAAAAAAGTTAGACTTCCTGGGCTTAAAATTACCCGGATGTTCAACATAGCTTCCGCATTGTGGGGGCCCATAGAGCAAGCGCACTAGTGCTTCCTTTAGCCCCTTTAGCCCCGTTCTGGGCTCACTCACATGAATGGCAGCGACTCAATAACTCGAGGTTGGTGACATTGAGTCAAGAAAGGGATGCAGATATTGAGCCTATTGTCTGTTTCACTCTCCGGAGCAGGAGGTGCCAACCGCCGTAAAGCTAGACGAGGAAAAAGAAGACTCTATAACTCTGGATTCGGCTATTTTTGCATTGTTCTTACTTTTAGGACATAATGGTTTAAATAAAGGATATTTAAGTGTTTGTACTGGCTAGTTGTACCTCAAATAAATAATCTGCTGATTTACAGAGGTCTCTTTTTCTTCTTCTAGTTTTATGGCGGTTGGCATCCAGATGCATTACCGCCACCGTCCACTCCGGGGAGCGGAACAGACAATAGACTTTACATCTACATCCCTGCAACCCTGTCTCACAATGTAAGTCTATGGGAAAAAGTCTCATGGGGCCAGTGTGCATCACATGACGAAGTTGCAATTACACGGTTTGGCCACTATGTGAAATTGGCTTCAAAGCCTGGCGCATTTTGTGGTTCGTTAAGTGGCCAAGGCCACTTGTTTTGTTTCTGGTTTGCAGCGTCTACTTCTTCTAACTCTGTTTACTGGTGGATTACAGCCAGCTTCTGACTAAACTACTCTTTGCAACGAGCCTCCAGACCAGTTGATGGAAACGTTCCTAATTCACATTTTTTTGTTGCAACATTTCCAAAGTTCTCTTAAAATTAGCCTGACAGTTGAATGGAAACGTGACAACTGGTGGTATTTCCGATATTGGTCCGCCTTCTGTAGACTGTTGCCACCTGCTGTGTTCAGTACCATTACTCCACTTCTAAATATCAGCTGCTGCCATCCAGTCAGAATTAGGGATGGAAGTCTTTTTTGTATTGTTCGACTTATTGGGATTCAAGCTCTTTTGTGTTTATTCATTAACACTAACTTTCATAACCACCACGACCTGCTGGTGGTCACTGAAGGAAAACTAAACCCTCTCCAAAGATGGGAGGGAAAAAAAAAGAGAAATAACCACATCAGATCGCAGGATGTGAGGAGATAATTATTACTTATCTGGAGGTCACACACACGACTACACACACACACACACACACACAAACTTATCAGGCCTGAAAGTGACATGTTAATGGATTAGTTTCATGTAATGCTGACAATGATAGGGTGGTGTGGGTGTGGGTTTGACGGACTGACTTTGTGTATGTGCGTGTGTGTGTGTGATAAGCAGATTCAAAGGACATATTGATCCTGCACCACCATGTAATTGCCACAACGTCCATTTGAGCCCGGTGTCCGTATGTGTGTGTTCTTCAAATGGATAAAACTGATCTATTTTCAAAAGGAACATGTTCATCTTTTTAATTGAACTTTTATAAGCCTTCAAATAAGAAACATTTGCCCTTCACTTACTGTAGCAGCTTGGGAGATATTAGCAGCTGCAGCACTGGAAGAACAAAGCAAATTGTTGAGTTGGTTTTTCCCTAATGCTGCCTGGACTGAAAGCGTCAGCACATACGATGATTTAGAAACCAGTGAAGGAAGCCACCCTTGCCTGTTGGCTCAGCAGAGCTTCTTAGTAACGATAGAATGGTTACGCTTTAGTACAATGTTGTACCCAATGAGTTGGCCTATGTTTCAACATACACAGTAACGTGTAGTCTATACTGTAAGTCTACAGTATGTTCCTCACAACAGTCTCAGTTTGTTCCAAAGTAAAACTACAAATGTACCCCGTACACCTAATGTACACCTAAAACTATGCAGTTTTCTTATCCTCTATTTTTATTGTTTGCGTGAGTGTTAGTAGCATATGGTAATTTCGAAAGAACGTTTCACGTTATAACATTAAACAAACAGCAAAACAGCTGATGCTGAAGTGCATTTTATTTCGTTATTCTTTCTGTTGAAAGATTAGAATTGGGTCTTTTCATTTTCCACCACTGTCCTCATTCATTATTATCTGATCTATTATCAAAGAGAAAAATCTATTATTTCTGTCACTCACACACTTTTGCTTCATTCAGAAATGTATAACTATTCCTTTCAGTTTCATTCAATATCTTTCATTTTATTCACTACATTTATTCATTACAATGATGGCTTTGGTGTAATTCCTGATTATATTGTTCAATAATCCCATTTGTAATTCTAGTTTGCAGAATACAAACATACTCATTCACATGAATGAATTATTAAACGGGCCCAGAGGGTCAAGAGGCCCTTGGGCCAGAGCATCTGCATGAGGGGGCAGTTCATATTTCTTTTGGAAAGTCAATCAAATCACTTCATCACAAAGAGATGCAAAATGACTACGGACACACACATTGAACTGAGGACTGAAAATAACTACAAAAAGATAAAAGAGACACAAAAGGACTTGAAACTGTCCCTGAAACTCTCAAACTGTTTCAGTCTTGATGTCTTGCTCCTATGTAGGAGGCGTGGGGGGGGGGGCTTTTACTTATCTGTGCATAGGGACCCATTGTCTCATAATTCGTCAATGTTCACACATCCTGCTGCTCCTTCACATCTATTGGCTCTGTTGTCTACAGCTAGCTGCAGTCTCGATCAAGAGCAGTCGATAGAATCATAGTGTCTTTTTTCATTCCCCTTCATTTTTCTCACCCTGCTCATCGTCCTCCTCGTCCTCCCTCTTCTCTTTGTCCTGGCTTTTTCTCAACTTCCAGGTGGCTAATTTGCACGTCATCTTGTCCTGTCGTGAATGAGCTAAGCTTCGTGCTTCAAGAGAACTGTGGCTGGTTTAGTATACGGTGTTGGGATTTCAACCTTTTTGGGGTCTGACCCTTAAGACAAAGCAAATGAAGAAGAAATGAGCTAACCTGGTAAAGTGTTTCACAAGCAGAAAGTGAAGATTAGAAACTTGTCATGTTCATTATCTTTGTCCCATTGGGGGGTTTGGCCCATTGGGGGTCCCACCCCAGGGTGGAGAGCCACCGGTTTATGCTGTGTTTGTCATGGAAAACACTCGCCCACACAAACAATGCAAGACAAACACACAAACGGACAGGATATGGCCTTAAACACACACAGACAAAGTGAGGGAATACAGTAATTTGTGTGTAGACACACCCAGACACAAAATTATTGTATACACACATAGTACACACAGACAGAAGGCCGCCGGTTTAATTAGCCGTTAATTCCCAGAATGCAGCCTGGTTTGGAAGCGCCCTCCTAGGAAAACAGGCGGCATCTCTGTTCCCTGAGCGGCGTGTTTGCTCTTCTTCTGTCTGATTTAATGAGACTGAGGCTGAAGGTGACGCTATCCTGCAGAGTCGCCCAATGTGAACGGAGAGCCGAGGATACTGGGCCACAGAAATGAAATGAAAGGTGTTTTTATGTATTCCAATGTTTATTATGTGGGCACTAACACAGTATGAGGACACCCAAACATTACAGTTGTTGGAACATGTGATTCTGACATCACGAGCATTAATCTGCTGCTGTAATCGCATCCACTCTCCTGGTTTCAGTCTTTGTTGTGTAAAGATAGGTAGATAAGCCTGATTTTAACCCTAAATTGGTCACCCCTGGCTAATGTTAGGTGTCACCACACCTGATTAATCACCCGAACAATCAACAATCTGGCATGTCAGAAATGTCTTTCAGTTTGAGCGGTTCCTTGGTCCAATTTCCAAAATGGCTGCTGCCAAAAGATTTATTTTAACCTGTAGTGAGCTTGTTTTGATAGAATTGAAATACTATTTTACATGTTGTGGCTGAAGCTGTAGCCTTGACTGAGACTGCTGTGATGTAAACTGAACTTTGCTGCAGAACAGACAGACAGACCACACTGCATCTTTCCTTTGTACTTGCCGCTCGTAGTATTTCACATTTTCAGGGATTGTTTCCCCCTGCTTTAAAATAGCCACATACTTAAGACACACACACACACACACACACACAGTGACTTTTAATAATGGTGTCAACAGACGCCGCGGCGACACTGATGGATTGGGGTGGGACCGACGGAGGCCAATGGAATGACCTCTCCACCAATGAGAAGCCGGCCTTGTGACCTTTGGACCAATCACAGCACTTCCAGGTCAAATGTGACCGGAGGGCGAGCACCAAGACAATCTGTCCATCTGGGAATGAATGGATGGAGGAGAAAATGGAGAGAGAGAGAGGGAGACAGACAGGAAGAGAGAACGCTCCTCCTTCACATCAATTAGTAATGTAATCGTTATGTAACGTGTGTTCATCCTGATCATCATTTATATATTTACTCACAAAACATTCCAAAAAACGGTCGCCTTGAAACAACAATAAACACTATTCTGTGTAGAATGAATTTAGATGGCCTTATTTAAATGGCATTACACAGCCATTACTGAGGCTTTAAACTAACGTAACTACCGTTTCAGCAGAATGTCTTATCTATCTACCTCATCGACTGTTTGAGCCCCAAGAACTCATCTCAAGAACTAAACAATTCCTGCAATGCTATTTTCGCCTCTAAAACCACATAGATGAGAAAGAATTAGATAAACAGTTACAATAGTGGCAGTCTTGTTTGAGATTAAATGGCTGAGGCCAATTCAGTTCAATTCAGTTTTATTTATATAGCGCCATATCACAACAAAGTTACAACAAACGTTTTCGTATAGAGCAGGTCTAGACCACCTCTTTATTTACAGAGACCCAGCAATTCCCACCATGAGCAGCACTAGGCGACAGTGGCAAGGAAACAGGCAGAAACCTCGAGCAGAACCAGAACCAGGAGGAGGCCACTGATCACAGGGTTGGTGGTTCATTGCCCAGCTCCTCTTGTTCAAGCGTCGAAGAATCCGTGGGCAGGAAACTGAACCCCAAATGGCTCCCCGATGGTCAGGCCAGAACCTTGAATGGTAGCTTTCTGCCATCGGTGTGTGAATGGGTGAACGGGAGGCAAAAATTGCAGCTGTAAATGTTGCAAATAAAATAGCGGAACTGAAACTCTTACCTTGGGAGCAGGGACCTTTTTAAAGTTGAATTCCGTATGCATATGTATAGGAGGGATTTTGGTGCTATAGAGACTCATGCAATCAAGGGTCTAAGGATAGACGGTGTCATATGTTGTACAGATTATTGAGCCCCCTGAGGCAAATTTGTGATATTGGGCTATATGAATCAAACTGATACATTTGACAGGAAGGCTGCAGATTTAAATCCCCAGACTGCTTGTGACTGTCGGTGGGTCAAGAACATGCACTCCAATCAGAGTCCAGTTGTGGACGACTGGCTATACTGAGATTAAGATATTCTTTAATGTGAAGCTGTGTGGAGAATCACTTGAACATAATTCTGTCTGTGAGTGTCTGTGTTGGTGGGAAAGTGAGCTTCGCCATGCAGCCATGTGTTAAACATTACAACCAATCAGAGGGGGAAATACGCACACGCTCTCACACACACACACAAATACAGATTCACTAGGCAAATCGCGGCACGTGGTCAATTTGATGGATAGATGCCGGGACTACTTTCCTGCTTCCCATTCCACACCAGGCATATGGAAATCACACACGCACACACACACACAGGTCTGTTTATTTACAGCTAGTGTCAAGCATCTGAGATTGATTATAAATGAACACTGGCTCATGATTAGCTAGAACATGATGGTGTGTGTGTGTGTGTGTGTGTGTGTGATATATGCCTCTCAAAGAGTTGTAGGTTAATGATAGACTCTACGTTTTTGCCAGGAATAATGACTTACTGTGGTGAATGTGTTTGTGTGTGTGTGTGTGTGTGTGTGTCTGTGTCTCGGTGTGTGTAATATGACATAAGAGGAGATGCAGACCTCAGCCTTTAACAAGTGGTTGCAATTAGCTGTATTTTGCTCATAAATTACACACACACACACACACACATGCACGGCAGACATCACTCAGTTTGTCTCACACACATATGCACAGATTTCGTAATCACACTGTCAAGAGCCACTAACATCACCATCATCAACACCTGGACCTGCTCAGATTTCTGTTGTGTTCCTGCGTAGTTAGTTTATAATAATAATAATAATAATAATATTAATAAACTTTATTTATATAGCACCATTCATACAAGAAATGCAGTTCAAAGTGCTTTACAACAAGTGCTTTACAGAAGAGAATGCCATAAAACAGAAGTGCAGTTAAGAAAAATAAAACTTGAACAGATAATAACAAGTTTATAATATTCTTACGTAGCAAAATAAGTTGTTAATTTGTACTTTTTAACTTTGTTAGGAAAAGTCCTAGCTATCTTTTGTAGCAAACTCTCTGTGATGACTGAGTACAGTTCCTGTGCCTGGCTATTTAGCCCCAAGAAATAGTTCCATTTTTATATTTCTGTCATGTGTGTATTAAAACAAATGGGATAAAACATGTTAAACTAGAAAAAGGCTCAGTTTTAAAAGAGATTGACGTGGCTGTCAAAATACTTTCAACTCAGTTCAATTCAGTTTTTTTTACATAGCGCCATATCGTAACAAAGTTATCTCAGGGCGCTTTTTCAATACAGAATTCCTTTTAAACCGCAGTTCAAGTGCAAGCACTGAATGAAGTCGAGGTGTTAATGTAAGTGTAACTGCCGAGTGAAAGTGAAGTATCAGTTGGAATGAAAGTACTGGAAAGAGTTGGAGCACTGAAAGGAGTTTTGCGTTGTTGTTCAAAGATGAATGCCCTGAGACCTGAAATGATTTTAAGTATTGAAACGTAAGCACTGAAAGGAACTGAAATGTCGTTTGACGATAAAGAGATGAATGCAGCTGACATATCGGTTGATGTGGGCGTATCCATTTACATCACCTTGAAGCAGCTGGAAGAAGTAAAACAGAATGAAAGAAACTCTCCAGCTGTTAGCTTGAACATTGGCTGTTTTTGATACTTGCCTGGTAGATTTCATGCAACTGTGGTGGAAAGTGTTACTGTAATAAATATATCAACTTTGATCACAAACCTGATTTGTCAGACACATTTCGGTCAGACACATGGTCTGTTTCAGGGAGTTATCACAACTTGTGACGTTGCTTTGTTACCCCGTCTGGTACAACACACACACACACACACACACACACCAGACTCAACTGTGAGGCAGCACAGCTCCCACACACATACACACACACTCCACCCAGCTGCCATCACATGTCAGTCAAAGTCTGCCATGACCAATCAGAGAGGCCTGTCACTCCCCCTTTGTCCTGGACACCCATTGGTCATTTTAGACAAGCAGAACTGACAGCCATTCAGACAACTGTGTGTGTGTGTGTGTGTGTGCATGAAAGTCAGTGAGAAGCATTTGAAAGCCTGTGTGTGTGTGTGTGTGTGTGTGTGTGTGACAGAGAGTGGTCACCATTTGATCAAAGCTGACCAAGGCGCCCCGGTTGTCTCGCCAACACATAACATAATCATGGTAACAACGTTGCAATGATGAATTTGACCAGCTTTCCAGAAACCACGCCCCCTGCCTTGACACGCACACACACTGCTTTATTTGCATCCAGACAGTTTAACGCAAGCTGGCCAGGACATTGTTGGACTGCGGTTATGATGTCCATGCCTCCATGTTGGAAGAACAACAACTTTGAGGTTGCACGCTTTTGCTTTGGTGGACAAGTCAAGCAAAGGATGGTCAACATCGAAGAAGCTATGGCTGAGATTTTCTGACTGCTGGTCCACAGTGAAATCCTCAGGGTTATTTTTTCAGACTTTAGAAGGCTCGTCCAGCGCCACGGAGGACACTGTACAACTGTTTTACTGTGTGTAGTACTACCTATGACCCCTGTAGTAAAATTACCTTGTAATTATTGTTATGGTTTACTTGTCAGGCCCAATGCTCACTGATCATCAGAAAACAAAGATGCTAGAATCTGATATTCCTTTCCTCATCCTTAAAATAAATGTATGTATACTGTACAACATGAAATGCACGAGATAGCACAGTACACATTCGTCAATACATGATATTGGTATCATCTATTTATGTGTAAAATGAATGGAGTGAATATTTAACTCATTTAGCATTGTGCCTGAAAAATAAACTAAGAGAATACCCGCTGCTAAAGCTGTATCATGTCCTCTCTGACAAAATAACCCTGATGATTATGGATTGCATTATGGGAAGGTTTTGACTCATACCAGGGACTAAAAGTCAGAACCATCCCTGGTGAGTCAGTCCACATTATGGAAGTATAATTCTAAGTCTCTTGATCACTGAACCCAACAGAAACAGCAATTTCCTGTTTTATTGAACAAACAGATAGATAGATGTACTTCATTGATCCCATGAGGGAAATTGTTTCCTGTGAGGGAAATAAAGGCATGTTGGATAGAATGGGAGCAGTTGAAGCCATATTTTGAAGACATCTGACGCAGACAATCACACTGATGTATTATCTAAATTATTAACTCATAATGTATATAAAATATATAGGAAAATTTAGAGGAACACACCTATGAACTCAGAGCAGCCCAACCAGAAGGCAAAACATCGTGTTAGATTCTGACACATTATTAACACTTTATAAAACATTATATTACTATGTATGCATCTACGTGTTTGTGTGTATAGGGCACGTAACACATAACACAGCCTGCAGCACACAGTTATTGAGACAAACACTCAATGAGTAGTGGCTGCTGTTCATTTTTGTAAACTGGCTTTTTGCACCACCTAGTGGTTACAAGGAGTAAGTGCAGGGATTATACAAAAAAAAAAATGCTTCTGACAATTCTGACAAACTCCAAGCATTGATTATGCAAGAATGGGCCGCCATCAGTCAGTATGTGGCCCAGAAGGTGATTGACAGCATGCCAGGGCGAACTGCAGAGGTCTTGAAAAAGAAGGGTAAACACTGCAAATATTGACTCTTTGCATAAACTTAATGTAATTGTCAATAAAAGCCTTTGACACTTATGAAATGCTTGTAATTATACTTCAGTATACCATAGTAACATCTGACAAAAAGGTCTTAAAACACTGAAGCAGCAAACGTTGTGAAAACCAATGCTTGTGTCATTCTCACAGCCTTTGGCTGTATGCTATTACAGTAATTATCCACTTGTAAAACCATTGAATAATGTAAATCCGCGTCCTCAGTGAATCGACTACACACCGTGAATAGATGATTTTACTTGCGATGAAGTGGTCAAAGAAAGATATTTAACTATTTTAACTATAGGAACTGCTAAACATGACTTTCAATGGAAGCAAAAATATAAATTTTAGTCGTGTTCTTTTGGTTATGGAGAATGAAGTAACAGAACAACACAGCAAAGATCTCAGAATCCACCTCCTGACCGGAAAAAAAGTCAAATCTGAAATTTGGACACACTCACTAGCATTAATCAGTGTAGTGTTATGGGGATGTGGTTTTGTAGGGCATAAGAGACCTAAGACATCGCTACCCTGCTTTTTGGCTCTATCACCCCCCACCCCACCTCCCCTCTCCTCACTTGTCTCTGTATGTTTACCTTCACACTGGGATAAATGGTTTTTCTGTTGCTAATTGCGGCCGCGTGTTTTTCCTGTTGGCAGGCTTTGTGTTTCTCCAATCAGAGCTCTGAGATCCTGCATGGAACCCGTTTGTTTTTTCAAGCACAGGGGCATCATTTATAACGTCTGTGTGTGTGTATGTGTGTGTGTGTGTGTGTGTGCGTGCGTTTGCGTATGTGTTTGACCCATTTTTACTGTCTCATGGGTCTGAATTGTCCCAAGTACAGCAAATCCTAAAGAACAACGATTATTTTCCAGACCTCATACACAAGTTTAGAATTACACTTAAATTTAGACTTAAACTACAGTACAAGATACAGCTTAAACTCCTGACCCAGGATTTTATCCTCACCTTTCTCATAAGTACATTAAAGCTAGGGGGAACAAATCAACACAAATACGTGTAGAGTTATGCACAGTATGGTGTTTAGCTGTTTGGAGCCAAGGAGGGATGTATGTGTGCACATGGAAAGGTGGGACGGCATTTCAATATTGAGTGATTCATCTTGTAGAACAGATGATCATTGGCCAGATGGTGTCATAAGAGGCCCCTCGATTTGCTCCAGCCAAGACCTGGGTTATATTTATTCAGTGTGTATTTATTTGAAAAGGAGACGTGCAGTATAAAGTATGCAGTATAAAGGCCATGTGTTGTGTTTCTCTTTCATTGGTGAATGAGGAATTATGTGAGTTCGGCAATGAGGCCCATTTTTGGCCCACATAGGCACACCAACTACACCAGTTGCTAACTACAGTCCGTAAAGATGCTGTTTTTCACTTTTGTGGTGCAGACCTCAGAACGAACCAGGTAGAATCTTTAGACCCACCAGACAGATCTGAGCTGACATCGAAAGTGAGTGTGACACCAGTCTATCCATGGAGGTTTGTGAAAGTGTTATACAGCAGGATCTGGAGATCTCCGTGGGGGTTTCTGGACATGTCTGGAGTTGACTCTTTCTGCCTTCTGGACAGGTTTCTGTAGGTTGTCAGAGGTTTTAGAGTTATTTGATGATTTCACAAGTTTCCCAATGTTTTATACGAGGTTTCTGGGGTATCTGAACGTTTTTTAAGTTTTCTGGACTTGTGTTCTGGAGGTTTCATTAAAAGAAAGGTTGGACGTTTTGGGAAATACACTTATTCGCTTTGTTGCTGAGAGTTTGATGAATAAATGGTAAATGGACTCTTTCTTATATAGCGCTTTTCAACCGAACCGGTTCCCAAAGCGCTGTAACAGTAATCTAAGTTAGAACAGTAGTCTAATTCACCCATTCACACACCGATG
>JAVQJF010036181.1:0-23482 GCA_036023855.1 Gadopsis marmoratus
ACTGGCGACCAGTCCAGGGTGTTTCCTGCCTCTCGCCCAATGTTAGCTGGGATAGGCTCCAGCCCCCCCCTGCGACCCTTCGGGATAAGCAGTATGGATAATGAATGAATGAATGAATAATAATGTAAAAGCATGTGATTGGCTCTTTATATGTTTGCCCAGTGATGGACTGTAAATCCACCTCTGCCTTGTGCTTAGATTGGCCCCAGCTCACTTTATTACAGGTGATAACTACATATCACTGTCTCCTCCTGTATGAAAAGCTTGGTTGGTCCTCTTGGAACAATACTGGTATTTATTTATTTACAACAGCCCTACTTAAGGTTTACTGCCTGACTGTCTACAGTACTGTTTGTAAATTGAGGTGATTACAGAAATTGGTTCTAAGTTGCACTCAATTTGTTGTTAGTTTAGTTGTTATTGCTTGTTTCTCAGACCAGAATCTTTCCATTAATTTATTTACATGTCATCAGGCAGTAAAGCAGAGATTTCTGCTGGCAGTTTCAGCAGAAACGTTTTGTATGCATTCAAAGGAGACTTTTTGCCTAAGAAAAATGGTATTTTCTGACATTTTTATGAACACCTCCTCAGTGAGGGTCCATCTAAGATCAAATCTGTTGCAACAAACACGTCATGTGCTGCCTAACCTTATTGTACCATTGCAGCTCATCTGCTGTTCGCCTCCACTTTGCAGCGCTGGCACGTCTTCTGCTAATGGATTATTAATCATATTTTGCTAAATCTGAAACAACATTTCAGACAAAACTCCCATTGTGCTCCAAGGGTCACTCAGTGCCCGCCAGGAGAGAATACCTCCTTTGACGTGAGTCAGCAAATGTGACATTCTCTAGGTGCACATCACAGAGAGTGACGCTGTGTATACAAATATTCAGCACAGTTGCTTCAGCGCTAACACAATGTGCTTTCCCGTCTTCCTCTTTTTCGCCTCAAAGTGAAATGCTGCCACCTCCCATGTTAGCAGTGTGAAAGCTATTTGCATGCCTTACAGAACACAGCATGGTGCTGGCATCACTCTCTCAGCATAATTCTGCAATTACACACATGCTATATATACACATAAACACAGCCTTTCATCAAAGTAAACAGGATTGAATTCTGCACTTTATAACTTAATGAGTTGGCAGTGGCAAAGTGTCTTCATCTTTCTCTTCTTGATAGAAGTGAGCACATAACTACACATCAAGCATGCATACAGCACATTCACACTCACATAATTACTGCCTCACAAACACCTCTGATTAGCAGAGAGGCTCGCTTTGTCAAGACACTCACACTCGACGTGGTGTGTCTCTAAATATGTATGTGTGGACACGTGTGTCAGCAAAGTGACTAAAAATGTGGGCCACATGCTGCCACATAGCCTGGGGGACTATAGGAGTGTCTCCTTAACTACTGGGGTGGGCAAAGTCAGCACACTGTTAGCAGATGGTGATTGGCTGTCTTCATTCTTCCCGTCGTCCCAATCCACTGCTGACCTGAGGCGTTGTTATAATCACTCTTGGTATAGAACTGTGGCACAGCAAGCCACTCCACATCCACCGCACACTGTCCCCTCCACCTTTTCCCGCCTTATCTTCCACGCCCCCTTACTCCACTCTCTCTCTCTCTCTCTCTCTCTCGCTCCCCTCCAGATGCACACTTGCATTCACATTCTGAACACATACATGTACACATGCTGTGTTCACGAGTGAGGCACCCCTGCAGCCAGCTACAGTAAATACAGTATCAGCCTGGAACACGCCGCCAAACTCCCCGCTGGCCAGACCAAATTAATTATTGAAAGGTGAGAATGGCTGCCCACTTATACAGCTGGTTCCAATTGTGTGTGTGTGTGTGTGTGTGTGTGTGTGTGTGTGTCCATGAGTGGGCATTTGTTCATATAGGCTGTATCTGTGTATGAAGTAGAAAGATGAGTATTTCCATATTCATAGAGTACTTTTACCTTTGATAAGCTATGTACATTTTGCTGATAATACATTTTGAATGATTTTGAATGAAGAACATTTACTTGTAACTTGACTATTTTCATCCTTTTGTGCCAGAAAGCATTCTTACAGACTCATTATAAGCATACACGCAGTATACGATGTCAAATGTGCTGATTTATACCATGGTCTGGGTGAATACTTGATTCTGATTGGCTGCAGAGTGTCCATTAATTCCTGGCAGTGGACTCCTAAGTAGTTCCAGTTTTGTCAACCAGACGCAATGTTTTGACTTTGAATCCTGCTAGCATAATGTTAGCAGCTTTCTGGCTCATAGCTGAGCCAAAGGACTCTATGAGCTTAGCGGACTAGAAATATACGGTTTGTCCTATTTACTGGAGTAATGAACCATATGGGATAGTAATGATTGTTCCAGGTATTAGTCAGGTGTTACCAGGGAAACGTATTGGGCTATGCTACGGAGCTCTGTCTCCTTTCGTCTGTCTGCCATTGTACGTTCAACGCAATGCATGATGGTATACAGTGCTTGGTTAGTGACTATCGGTTGTGCACTACTTTTCATGATGCATTGTGGGATACTTTGAGTCCACTATATAGGATGTAAGAATTCTTATTATACAATTTGGACAGCGATACAATATATTCTGCATAGTGGACTATGTAGTGATTTCAGACATAGCCATGGCTTGTGAAGAACCTTCAAATTTATGATTGCAAAACACATAAAAATATAAATTAATGGTCTTCATATTTTATCTTTGGTAGGTGACCATGGTATAAGTGGGATAATGGCCCTTAGACGTGTCCATAATCAGGAATTAATGGACTCTGCTGCACGTCGGACGGTCCCGGCCTCCCCTTCGTCCAGTAATTCCTGATAATGGACACCTCGTCAGGTATTATCCCTTACATAGTTTGCAAAGTGGTCCACTTTGTGCAATAATGCTGCCCAAACAATCCAGTGAGTAGCAGTTTTAAATAGTGGCCATTATCTGTAAAGAAACAAGTCCTGAGATTCCTATTATGAGAAAATTTTGCTGCGTTATTACAAAGCGAGAACTGGCATGTATCAATACACAATCTGTACATACACATGAATATTGTACGTACTCATTATCAGCATCAGTATAGTTTCAGCACAGTCACTCATTTGTCATCATTTCCATCGTCATCATCATCATCTCCCAGAAACTATCATCACCTAATCCTCCATGTAAATCCATAATGTGTCCACCAGCCAGCCATGAATGTGTGGGTGTGAATGATAGCTGGATTATGCAGATAATACCCGGGCTGCCGGATGAGAGTCTTGCATTGACTCTGTCTCTCCTCTTCTGTCTTCCTACTCTTTCCTCAGTCCTTCAGCATCTGATCATGAGTGCACCTGTGAGCTTGGCTTGTATACGACACGCTGTATGTGCGTGTAAGCACAAATGACACATTTAACAATTCAGTCTTTCCTTTTTGTTGAAGCTTTCTCTTTTAATGTTGAAGGTGTCAGTCCTGCTGGAAAGGATTTCTGCTTCATATCAGCAAGACTCTCTGGTGCCCACAAGTCTATTATGCCTACCGGCGGCTAATTACCATTTGGACCAGAGGAGATTTTTAGCGGCTTCAAATGAAAGAACCTAGAAAATTCTGTATGAGACTAAAGCTGAACTGAAGCTCAACTCAAATTAGGAATCAAGGATGGGCCAGTCTGGGATTAAAAGCTGTCATGCTTCTGGGTCAAGAATGGTTAATGTCTTAAAATCTTTGGTAAATTCATAGAATACTTTAACTAAAAGGCAACATAAAATTCGAAGTCACTTTTTTAAGTAAACAACACCAAGAGTCTTGACGGAGAGTACAGCCATGCCAGCGACTCTGGGAGGCTGCACTCGTGGACAGCAATGCTTTGAGCAAAATAGTAACACTCTGCTGATGTTTAGCGGGTAATGTAGTTTGGCGTAACTGAGCTCAGCGCTGAAACTGGCTAGTTAAGCAACGCGTGGACTGCATGGGATTGGTGGAGCAAACGATGGACAGGAGGCTATTTCTGTACTGACATTAATTGTCTGTATAGGAACTAAATATATGTACTGGTGAGTCACACAGTTACATTCGCGAATTACTCAATTCTTTTCAACACCTCTTTGGCCCGAACGAAGGGAACCGAGTCGTACTTGGTGAGAGCAGTTCTTTTCATCTTTGTGCCCACATTTCACTGCCTGCCCTAAATCCACTCCCCTTTATGTGAAACAGCCATTCACAGTGTTGCACGAACTGCATTCAGGGCAAGGCAACCTCATTTACATAACACATTTCATACAGAGGGTAATTTCAAAGTAGTAAATTTGCTGACGAAGCAGAGGTGTGAGGCATCACCTTGTGTAATGTTCACAGTGCAGATCATTGACATTAGGTCGGGCAGTAATTTAGTGCTGCTAAACCAGAACGCACATGCAAAATGGTATTGTATTGGTGGGATGTCTACGTTTGAAACTGATTTAAATCAGACTCTATCATTAGTGATTATTTCGCAGATAAACCTAAGAAATAAGAAAAAAGAACGATTATGGAAAGGGACGGAGCCATGAGATCTCTCTTGAATTGGCCGTATTTCCCATCACTATGGCTCACCACGTCTGTCAAATGCACTGTGTCCACCCATTACACTTGTCAATAGTATTTCAATAAGTCACAACACTAGCATGTCATATATATAGAGGACATATTGACATGAATTAGCTATGTTAGTTTAACACTGTACCTCAGGTATATCTCTCACGATCTAGCAAGGTTACACCACCAGAGACATTTACACAGCGGTGGAAAAGTAAAAAGTACCTTTGTTCATGTACTTGTGCTTGACTTTATTCCCATTTTATGCTTCTCTTCCTCAACATTTCAGAGGGAGATGCCAACAGCCATGGTTAATAGTTACTTTTAAATTAAGATAGTTCATAAAAAAACATGTTACGCTTATAATATACAATACATTCCCAATGAGAAGACTCTCAAGCATGTTGGTTGTATGTTTCAGATGTTTATGAATTGGTAGCGGTTTCACCAAACCCCTTAAATAACTGTTCAAGGAACAAAGAGGTATAGTAATCCAATATTTTATAAGAAAGTCAAAAAAATAAATGCAAATATCAGGTATCAGAACTTTCTTCAGTCTCTCCCCAACTGCAAATCATCTCACTGCTCCTCAGATTTGTCTTGTGAGTTAAAACTAGCTCCACCTCGAACCACCTACAACACTTAAATGCTGCTTCCACATTGATGCATCAGCATTGACAATCTAATCATTTAATATTATCAGTAGCAGAGGACATTTGTTTTCTGCAGAATGAGTACTTTTATTTTTGATGTGTCTCTCTAATGCTACAATTCTACTTTTCTTGACTTTGAATGCAGGACTTTTATTTGTAATGGATTATTTTTAATAATCCTGTACCTGTTACTGTACCTGCAGAGAAATGGCGCCTGTGAGCCACTAAACCAAATTTACATTTATGACAAGTGGAATCACACACCGTGCAAACCCTGTTACACATGCCCCCCCCCATCACCATCTTAGCGTAGCTTGTTACCATGCTAACATTTGCTAATCAGCAGTTAACACAAAGTACAGCTAATGATGATCTGAATGTCCTTATGTTTGCAGGACAAATTCAAATTTGGACTTGATGAATTTCACGGCAATCCATCCAACAGTTGTTGAGACATTTTACCATCTTACGGTGGAGTGTATTTTTGTTGATCACCAAAGAAATGGATCCCCTGGGCACCATAGTTGTTTGTGCAAAATGTCATGGAGATCCATACAACAGTTGCTGTGATATTTCAGTCCGGACCAAAGAGCCGGACCGAGAGGCCGACATTGCCATCCCTAGAACCAGTTCTGCCGGCATGGCTAAAAAATGGGTTTTACTGGGGCCCCTTTCCTCCTCCTGCTCTATCCACATCCTCCTTGCATTGGCCACTGAGTAGTGCTGTTTGAGCTGGTGCCAAGAGTGACATTGCTGATGGAGGAGAGCGCTTTACCCATGTTTTTCCTGCACTCAACCAACGCAACGCCTTCTAACGCCAAACAAACAGAAAACAGAGGTAGTAAACATGCCCTATATCAATACATTTCATGACATTACTATAAATTCTTGGGCATATTCCACAGCCACAAAATATCTCTCCTTTGTGTACATTAATGCCTCTGCAAATGCTAATACTGACAGGCCTGTACTGCAATACTTTGCATCTATTAATATCTGTAGGCAACAAACAGCAACATGATGTAAAGCTGATGAGAGGTTAACAATCATGTTCCACACAGAGGTCTGCTGACATGATATCCACAGCGTTGGAAGTGAGAAGCACTTTCTCGGCCACTGAGGGCAATCACCTTCAAAGAGCCTTGTTTTTCTCAGAGCACAGGTTTGATTCATGTAGTCCGGCTTTTGTCTTACGCCTGAAAGCTGCGTGAGTCATGCTTGCGTAGATCCCTCCAGGACGTCCTATGGTTAGAAAATGTATATACTGTATGTTTGGTTCAGTGTTGTAATGTGTTTGCAAGTGTGTATAATGTAATAATACTTCCCAGGTTCTTGGACTGTACCATCTCCATACCGTGGAATTTGCAGCTGCGTGTAGGAAGGAATCTCACAGTGCTAACTTGCAGAGTCTGCTTGCGAGAGATTTATTGTCTGTTGTGAGAGCTTTCTGGGAGGGTGGGTAATTGGTATTGGAGTCCTGGCTCACTACCCCCACCACCACTACAAACTTTGTGCCTCACCCACCCAAGTAACCTGAGTTGCACAGAGGTCCTGGAGAGAACACAGTGTGGCTGCAGATAAGGGAACACTGACAAATGAGTGGGAGCTTGTTTTTCTGAGTTAAAACAGGGTGCAGGGGGGAGACAAAATCTCTGCTGACAAAAAAAAAAAAAAAAGGTTCGGAGGATGCTATGAGAGCAGTGAAAAAGAAAAGAAGCACTTCAGGGTGTAGAGAGAGAGAGAGAGAGAGAGAGAGAGAGAGAGAGAGAGAGGCGGGAGACAAATGAGATGATTTCAAAATGGCCAATAATGCCGCATATTGCATGTGCAAACGTGCTGCATGTACCCACATGGCTACACATGTTTGAATGCATGAAAGAGACAGAAGAGAGTGAAATAGTGAAGGGGGCAAAACTATTTACAAGAACACCCTCCAGATGACAGTAAAGGAAATGGTGCAATGCTTTACTGACTAGTGCTGTCATAACATGGAGGCAGGGGAAGCACTGCTGAATGGCACCAATCAGAGGATTTATCACACTGTAGGTTAAACAAATATGTTCTAATGCCGACACCATGAAAAGTAAAGTAAAGGCACTAAAAATAAAGCTTTGTGTGAACCGCCGCTCTTGCATGTAAATTAAGCAAAATTACAGTCACAGCAGACAGACAAGACAGTGCTGTAAATAAAACATTGGGGTTAAAGGATAAGGCTGGTGGTATTGTTTATTTTCATCATTTTCAACACGTTTCAAGAAAAGACCAAAAACAACAATGAAATTATCCAACAAGGATTGTCCTTTGTGCCATAGAGCTGCATCGTTGTCCAAAATCTGAATGCAAGTCCAATTTTTCGTCTCGTTTTAGCTCTAATTAGCGCTCGGCCAACTTCAGAGGGAAATAGCTGGCTCTGTGGCTGCTAAACGCTCAACTATGTTCATGTCGTGGACCGAGCAGTCGAGCCACGAGGTACCGCAGGCTCAAACGTTTAGAAACTGGGTTTATTTTCAGCAAAAAGACTCGACAAACTGATGACTGAAGAAAACTGAATAAGGAGTTACAGGGCCCTCAAATGAGGTCAACAAATCATAACTCAATTGAAAAATACAGTTAAGAAAACAAAATGTCAACTCAACTAATAGACCTGCCAGAATGAGACCTGAGGGAAACCTATATACTGACTGATCAAACACAAAGAAACCCTGATCGCCCCCTGGCTGACAGAGCTCGTGGTATGGTCCTTGGGTTGGGCCGCAGCATAAAATCAGGCTCCACCCACAGCCCCATGTTTTGTTGGACCAGGCGTGGGTTTGATTCCAGGCATGTCATCCCCCTTTCCTGTTTCTCTCTTCAGTTGTCACTATTCAACACGTGCAAAATGCTCAAACAGAATCATAAAAAACCCCACTATGTTCACCAGCTAGTCACTAACTTTGCCTGTCTGCCTGAGAGCGAATTGAAACAGTAGTTTAATCTCTATCACACTACATAGAGTTCTCTGTGGGTTGGTCACTATGCTCTAACCCCTTTCACGTACACATAGCATTTAGATTCATTGTTAATTTAAAACCACTGTGACCGAAGCGAAGAAACAAGAAATGGATTTAGACACAAGATGCCGTTCCAACCACCTTGGAGTAAATGAGCACGCCTGATGTCAAAAGAAAATAACAGCTCTATCCACAGATTGTCTGCCGCAACCACCATTCAGGCTCCCATATACCCCGTAGTCACATATGGACGATAAAATCTACTTTTGATTGTTTTCTTCATATGCAGATTAATCTTGCACAAAGCCTTTTGGAACGTGACAACATTCTGCCGTGTGGTAAAACCTTTAGAGAAGATAACACCTGTCTTCCTTTCACTTACATGCATCATGCAGATGGCAGATTTACCCTTGTTGCTTTAGAAATCTGAGACCTTAAGATAGATGTAAATATTTATACAGCCTATAGCAATGGCGACGCATGAATGAAATGACAGAAGGGTATTTAAACTACCTTTGATGGAGGGTTGGTTATTATGGCCTGTTGTTATTCCTGACGGGGGGGAGGCAAGAGTGAAAACTCCAAGGATTACAATCTTTGACTTGTGTGTATGAGACATATCCAGGGGATTCTGTAATAATACATCATTACTGTGTGAAAAACCTTATTCACAGATTTGATGACAGTCATTACCTGTGACAGGCAGCCTTATTATCTTGCCCAGAAACCTGGACAAGAAGTTCCCTGGCACTGCAGTTTAGTTTCCTATTAGCCCCTGTCGCCCTCCTTGACAAGTATGGAAGGTGGCAGTGGTCAAACTTTATCTGGTGTGCACATGACACTTTACATATTGTATATGCTGCACTATTCTTGCAGAATTCTTGCAGGGGACAGAAATAGCTCAGGACTCATGACCAGACATGGAGGTGGCGTGAACACAAAGGACAAAGGAAGCAATCTTCTATGGCAGGTAGTTATTTAATAGGGCAATTTTAAGGTATAGTGCAGAGCTAAATTAAGGAAAGCAGTAGAAACAGCATACCCATAAAATGGCATGCCCAGTAATTTGTTATCTTTGCAATGATGCTCTACGACTTGTGAGATGTAGTGATTAAACGATATTTAGTTTAAAGCTGCACTGGGAACAGATGGCACAGCGTGGAAGAGTGGGAGACACAATAGCTGCACCCTGTTTATTTGTGTATTCTCCACCCAAAAATTGTTAAAACACACAAAACACCCTTCCCATTAGATATCATTAAACCATAAAAGCGTTTAGTACAACAGTGGTTCCCAACCTTTTTGACCCCCACATCCCTGTCATGGCCGTCATGTCATGTTCCCGATTGTACAACGCTATCGATGAAAAAGTGGATGTTGTTACAATCGTTTCGTCACATATTTGAAGCGTCATGGTCGGTTTGGTCAGCCGTCATACTACCACTTAGAGTGACGCTCTAACCAACAATCTTTAGCTTTAGCTACTTGTTTGGACGCCAGTGCTTGCTTGCTAACTAGTTCTCACGCAATTGCAACAGTGTTCCAGTGTTACAGCATTAATATGTTGATATATTCTTTTAATCAAATCACAATTTCAAATGTTTTAATTAATTGAGCTACTTTGCAATCTTCCCACGTGCCCCCCTGGCAGCTGCAGACGTACCCCTGGTTGGGAATCACTGTCTTATAAGACAACAGGCATTACAACGCATGACTGCTGGAGCGTTCTTATTCTTCTTCTCACCGACACACCAGCAGCACAATCATACTGAAGGTCTCAAAACCCTCCCCTATCACTCATTTGGAAAAAAAACAACAGTCCTTATAAACCAGATGTGCCCTTTAATACAGCTCTCCTGAAATGTTGCAACAGTTCTAATAAAAGAGAGTGGGCATCCATCCTAGACATAAAGTATATGCCAAGAAACCTCACCATTATCATACTATCAGTGTCTATCAGTGCAAGTATCCCAACAGAGGAAATACAGAAAGGATAAAATCCAAATACCGTGAAACAACAATCCTTGACATGACCCAAATCTAGAAGACAGCAACTCCTTTCTTACCCGTATTGACCTACAAAATCTCACTGAAGAATAAGCAACAAGATGCCATTTACCATTAACACCCCACACACTCTCTGCTGCACATGTCCACTAACAAAGCACCAGCGCCTGATGGCTTCCCTGATGACTTCTATGAACACGTCTGGACTTATTTCAGTTGTTTTCTTCAGTTTTTCTCTTGAGAACAACTGAAATAGAACTGAATTTTCGGCTCCTTGCTGACATGAAACCTCTGATCCAGAAGATGCAGAAAAAGCCTTTCATAAAGTAAATTGGAGTAACAATAAATACATTTGGCTTTAATGAAACTTTATTAACGAGGCCCAGTTCTGTGGCAGTTTATATTAATTGACTAACATCAAGTTTCATTTGGCACAGGGGTTCAGTTGTGCTCAACTGCTTGCTCAACTTAACCGTTGAGCAGCCATGTGTTAAAACAAGATGTCAAAGAAATTAAAATGTCCAGGGGTGGGAGGAAAATTGAATCCTGACAGTTGTATTCTCTTTCTGCCATTTTTAGCAGCCCATGTGAAAGGTTTGTAGGTCCAACTTTACATGGAAAGTTATGTGCATCCAGCAACTATTCAACATTGCAGCATCATTCATATCCTGAAAGCATTTTTGCAGTGCAAAGAAATACTCCACAACAGCACGGACTCTGCTGATGTATTCATTGTTTGCAGCTAACAACAGCAAGTCTATAAAAAGCATGAATGACGTTGATCACTACTCGTTCCTAGGGAAGCTTACACCAAAGACTGACAGTTTACACACCCATATATAGAATTTAACATTTTAACATAGATCTTAAAATGCTTGATTTGTTGAGGGAGCTTAATGCAGTCACATAAAAAGAAATGGGTGTAATGGACGGGCTGTTCCTGCTGGGATTCAGCCATTCGACAGGCACAGTTCAGGTCCACAGTGGTTTCTCGGCAGCATGTTTGAACTTGTCTTGTCAGTCTTTAATCTAATCGGTTTCCCTTTGGCCCAGTTTGTGGTTGTCAGTCCCAATTTTAAATGGAAGTTAGACGATGGTAAAGTGTGGTAGAGAGCAGTTAAAAAGAAACAGCAGATCATAGTAAATAGCCGGCCGCTAAGTTAGGTATGACAAGCATGAAGAGGGAAATGATGGGAAACGTAATGGCCAAGGCAAATGCATTTTTTTGAAGGCTATGCTTTGAGACAGCGGCCATCATTTCTGGTACAAAGCAGCGCCAAAAGCTCTGTCACATTTTCTCCACATAGCGACGACTGAAAACAGTGCTGACAGAGACGGAACATTTTGGAAAACAGGAAGGATACTAATGACAGACCAGGACAGCTTTGACCCCTGTGTCTAAAAGAGATTATGGGAGGAATTCAATGAAAAAAGGCTCCTCTTTCACAATAGGACAACAGCATTCGCGAGCCGATAGGTGGCTCCACTATTGTCGCTTCAAACATTTCATAGCAACATTGCAAAGCTAAAGGTGACGGAAATGTTTCTCCCGCTGAAAAATATGCAAAGACTTTGCTTTTCCTGGGAAGCAGGTCCATAAAGAATTTTAAGTGGTCTTCTGCTTCAGTACAACAATTTGATATTTTAAACCACTTAATGTGGTAGGACTTCATGGGCTGTAAACTGCTGGCAGTTGCTGCCCCTGATCTGTTGAGTCATAATTAATGTTCTGGCTTTTTGGGGGGCTCTCTGTGTCCATTACTGAAACTAGGGAAATTGCTTCCAAGGTAGTCTTGTGTAAAATGTTTTGGGTCAGTCTACTCTATTTCTTATATTTTCGGGGGAGGCTGACTAGCTGTCAGCATTGGAGCAGAGGCAAGTGAACATCATCATAACAGATACCAGGAACAACCAATTACGGATTAGAGCATGTACCATATGCCAGTGTTGTGAGTCCAATTGCTTTTTTCATCATGCATTGATGTGTATAAAAGTGAATAAACACTTTAAGGCTTCCTGACCCGTGTATGTACAGAGGGACCAAGCTAAGAAAAAAATGAAAATGAAGACAGAAATTATGCTCGTTGGCATAGAGCACTAGAGCGTAAAGTTTGTAAAGTTTCTCGCAACTGTGGAACTTCTTACTTGTTCACCCCGGGAGCTCCTGCTCGATATTTTCCTTCCAACAACTGGAAATTGTCCTCCCCTGACATGTGTATCTGGCCCCATGTAGTAGTCAGTAACAAGCCGCTCAACTTCGAGTGTATTTTTCCTGACATTTTATGATACAGTCATTCAATTTATTGCGGTGCCTTATAACACTGCCAAATCCCAGCTCGCTATTGATGTTTGGAAATTCAACTGTGAAATTCAGTTCATTTTGAGTTTCAAAACAATCAGCTGAGCGCTCATTTGGGGGATTTGGACTCTAATACAATTAGGAGTATATCTTTAAAGCTGCACTAATCGATACTTTTTAAATTAACAACGGCTGAAATGACTATGTGTAATATGAACCCACAGAGAATTCTCACACAATTAATTATCACCCCCTAACTCTATGGTGCATTTTAGTGCCTTTCAGCTCATTGTTTTAGTTTTAAACCCCCGCAATATACGTCTAAAATATATATAAGAACTTTTCGATGGTGATAATATATCAATGCCTGTGCCACACAATCGATTAATCACCTGTCAGCTATATTAACGTTGCACACCTAAAGATTCTTGTCACTGTTTGATGGGAAAATGAATCCAGTACTACAAGAGACCGTGTAAAGTCACCTGTAACTTTATCTTCCTACAGTCCAAGGCTGGAAGTGATCTTAGTTGTTCAGTGGCCTCCTTTTACCACTAAACATATTTAGGTTCTCTATAGAGGCCATTTTAAGAAAAGCCATTTCCTTACTATATTTATGCCAACCTACGATATGCCAATAAACAAGTGCTACATAACTGGACATGGTGTCTCACATTTGCAAAGTACAAGCTTGTTAATTAAGGCCAGGAGAAAAAGATCACGCCTTACTAATGATAGTGTCCTAAACAGGGAGAATAGTAACGGGACAAAGATGAAGAGACCAACACACGCAGCTCTCATCTCCTTCACTCGTCTGTATTGAGTGAGGGAGAGGAGCGCGATGCCCCTACTGGAGCACCGAGGCATTACCAACAGCTCGCCACATAATTAGCCCACAGACAAGGATCTCTGTTCCTCTCTTTACATTACTGGCTGCATATAACAGCAGTGACCAGCACTAATACACATATATACTACCTGTCACAACAGCAGTATGTACTGTATATAACAATAAACATATTGTATATTACAATGCAAATAAAAGTGCCTCAGCAAAAGTATTCTATTGGAAAATAGGGACACTGCTGTGTCGTCCACCTTGCCAGAAAGTCTTTAGCGTAACATCATTCAGCCCCAGCTGAGGCCCATTAAATCAGCTTGGTGGGATCTCCCCTCTGTCCACAGTCTGCCATGTGAAACACCACTGAGCATTAAACACCTGTTTCTTGCAGTAACCAGTCTACACTGAAAGCCATCGCAGTAAAGACCAAAGTAGTTTAACCATAGGCGTCTTGAAAAAAGGCTGCCTGGCTGCAAGATCGGGGAAGACAAGGGATTAGGAAGGGATGGGGATGGGCAGGAGAGATGGGTGGCGTGGAGGATTGTTTGTTAGCGAGGAGGAGAAATAGATAGTGGAATGAGGTGGAGGAAGAGACAGGGTTCTGGGGAAGAAGAGGTCAGTGAGGGAACGGACACAAAACAAGAGATGGAGGATTGAAGGTCGGGTGGGATAAGATAGAGAAAGTAAAATGAAATACAGCTGGATAACACAGAACGAGAGGAAGCGTTCTGTAAGACAAGTATATTTGCTTTAGGGTCTTGGAGGGGTATAATGGGATGTCATCCATCTATACCACCCTTCAGGGACCTCATTAAAATGAATCAGCAAACGCAGACTGGGACTCATGTGGACCATGCATTCGATCCAGCGTGCCAGGAAAGAATGAGAACAAGCAGCTGTGTTGCTTTGAGGACCTCCATCACATGCATTATGCCTGATCCATCTACAGAAGTCAAAATAAATAAATAAATAAAAGACTGTTGTTGACCATGTGACACCATAGAAACTCCTATTTCCAGCTTGACCAAACATTGGTTCTTCATCTTACCCGTTGCTATTACTCTGTGGCCCTGTTTAAACATTTTGATCCACAGGGTGAAGCAGCGGCACAGTCAGCTCTGTGAGCTCCTGTTTTCTATTTTGTTTTTTTGAATTCTAGGTAATACACAATTTCCGCTTTGAAAACAAGCCCCCCTTTGTGTTGCAGCAAGCAATTTGCCGCACAAATAAGTATGAGCATGTACAATTTACGCAAATTGCAGCAGCTGAAGTGTGTCATTTGCGGACATAAATTACAGTACACGTCTAATGCGTGCATTCAGTCGCCGCCACTTGGAGGTTCCTTACTGCAGACATGCTGAACTGATGTCTGGGTGACTCCTCGCTGACAGGTGCTGCAAGTATGGCCACGCTTATGGTGTCTGAGCAGAGACACAGCAGTGGGGGGAACTGGGGCACGGTGGTGGCAGCGGCGCGCAACGCTCAGCTCAGCAGGCAGATTGGGGAACAGCTGCTAAGAGCAATTTGTTTGACAAGTCAGATTGTTGAAGCTGGTGAGAAGGGCAGCAGGGCCGCTTATCTACTGGCTCTCACCAAAGATTTAGTCCTCGGCCGCAGAGCTCTGCCTTGCATCAAAAGGCAGTCAGATGGAGGCCTGGCGAGAGGCTGGCGGCTGAGGATGTGCCACAGCGGTATCACGGGTGCTGGACTGTGGGTTCGCTTCCCACCAAGGGAAACACACTGCTGGTGCCAAGGGCAGGGGGAAGTCAGTTGAGCGTGTTTCAGTAAACACCCAGCTTCATTTAAATGCACAAAGGGACGAGCGTTGTGTGTTGCGCTGGAGGACCTTGCTTCAAACTGAATCTGTGATTGTTTTAATGTGCCACTGGTTGGGATAAATGCTCTGGCCTCACTCTTTTATTAGCGAAGCTAGACGCTGGATGAGCTTCTGGTGCCACAGTAGTTCATGAGCACTTGCCATGTCTGTATGTGTACGCGCTGCGGAGAAATTGCAGAAGATAGCTGGTTTGTGAGCAGACATGTGGTGGTGTAAAGTATCAGTTTAGCACATTTCTAAATCTGCATGATGTTTACTCGCAAATTCTTTCTGATGGTAAGTAAACAGCCAGCTTTGCAAACACACACAGAACAAGATGTGCTTGTTCCCCCATAACGGATTCAGAATATAAATCATGCACTCAAACACATTTCGGAACAAATGTGGGTGATTAATTCCTTTCATTTTGCTAGATTCCGACATGTGGAGCACATATTGCATTGCATTTGCCAGCAACTTATAGCCGACTGCTGAGATCCCCCTCATTTCCGCAGTTTAAAATCACTGCTATGCCAATCTAAAAAAAATGAATATTCATTTTTCTGCCTGTGCCTCCAGTGGCTTGTGTCAAAATATAAATAGATGGCTAAAGCTATTCAGTTTAACAAGATTAATGTCCATTAGCCTTAAACACAATTAAGTGTTAAAAACAAATTGCTGATATTGTGAAAAAAATGTTCTTTAATGATTTACTGTAAAAAAGCCACCTAGTACACACTGTAGGAGTTCTGAATATCCAGGGGTTAATACAGTTTAATTGCTAGTTTATGGTTAATGGGGCTTCGGCATCATCTATCAAAAGTGGGGATTTGAAAATTGCACACTCACTACTCTCGTCAAAGAGGCAACAATCCTGGTTTTCCTGCTCTCCATGCCTCACTATAATACACTGTGCTGACTTTGCAGTGGAAGCTTGACATGCACAGACTTCGGAGTGGATGTACTGTACCCTGAAAACAGAGCGATAAAATGATGGAGGGAGCAAAGGGAGAAAAATATGCATAGCCTGACAGAAGGACATCTGGGTGTTTCATTATGCCACTGCTGACCTGACTGAACTCTACTTTTGTATGCAAAGTTTGAAACTCAAAGTCTGTCCGCAGAGTTGCTGCCACGTAAAAGGTGTTGAAGAGTTAATGGGTTCGCAAATGAGTCGGTTTGATTTTGTGTTGTCTGTCTACAAAATCTACAAGGTCTGCTGATGCCGATTAGACCTTCGCCTATATTGTAATAAAAAGTGGTTCTTTCATTTGCGATATCGTAATTTATTGACATTATGTTATCTCTCTGCAGGGCACTCAGAGGAATAAAGAATCTAATAGGCTCTCATCAACTACATGAAAATTAGCCTCAGAGACCACTCTTGATAAATTATGGAAATAAATCACAAAGGTTTTATGAAGTATCTGTTCACAACCGTCAGCACTGTTTACCAGGGCTAAAAAAATATATTTTCATCATGTGAAGCCAGTTCACAGAAGCAATGAATTTTCTTACTCCCTGAAAGTCCTGCCTATAGGTCCAGAGGACCCTTTGAGGGAATATTGATTTTGATTGGCTTCAAAGACGGTCTAGTGAGTCTGAAAGGATCCCATAAAGACTCTTTGACACTCTGGTCCAAGTATTTACCCTTTCCCATTCAGGGCATTAGGAGGCTCAGTGTTCCCACAGCAGTAACATGGACACCATTTATCCTTTATCAGCCTGGTAACTGAAGCAGAAGGCACTTTGCTCTGCAGCCGCGTTATGACAGACGCACGATCACACTTTGGTTGATTTTGATCATGCACGCGTGTGGCTGTATGCTCGCCTCAGATATACCGACAGCTGAATACTGACATTCAACGAAAGGTGCTCCTGAGTCTTCTTCAATTGGCTGTTTGTCCCAATGTGCATTAGCTTGCAGTATATTTCATGTTGACAAGCATGTGTTCGCACTCCGTCGCCCACCTCGCCCCAGTTCTAGGCCTTGACATGGCAGCTCACCTCAAAGATGATGCTTCCCTTCGCGTATTCTCTCCCGACTCCTCCCCGGCTCTCGGGCAGCGTTGGCAGCTGTCAGACACAGAGTGGCATGCGGCGAGGCATCAGACGTCCTGGCATTTGCCCTCTCTCTGTGTCAGCAGCTGACTGACAATGGCTCCCAGCCTGACAGTCTCTTACCCAGCTTCCCCATGGCCCGGGTTCCAAATGTTATCATTACTGCGAGGGGGGATGTCATCATTTTCTCCCCCTTGGAACATGGAAGCACTCACAGCGAAAGTGGCAGCAGCGCACTGGCATTCAGCGTTGTGTGAATGACAAGATATAATAGCAGCTGTAGCGACAATGGTTCATGCACACCAGGCCATAAAAGTGATTCATATGCTGTCTCCCTCTTTTTCTAAGACAAATGTAGAGTTATATGACTCAACCTTCGATGCCCTTTGATTGGGGGAAATGAGCTCATGCCGGGAGATGGATTTTGTCGTAAAAATGTAAAAAAAAAAAACAGACAGAGAGAGAGAAAGAAAGCTGGAATTCAAAGGTGAGAGAGAATAAGTGTGGGAATAATGGGGCAGAAAAATCTTTAAGGGGAATTGCTTTCTCACTGAGATGCAGGGTAACCGAGGCCAACCCTCGTGCCAGCCAATCAGGAATTAATTCAGTTGTCAATATGGCCTTAATCACTGAGCTGGGGCCTAGGTCGACCCACTTTCATCTCTGGGGTGCGAGTCGCAGAATAGACTACCAATGTCCGTGATTACCTGCTTTCAATTTGCTCTCCTTTCTACTGTGCTGCAGCTGCACCGGCCCATCAGTCAAGCACGCACATGATATCGCAGGGCACCATTTCCATTGTTGACTGCGGCGCGATGAAAATTGCCACCTAAGGATGTGGCACTCGACGGGGAGTGCCGTTCAGCGTTAAGCTCGCTGGCGCGGAAGGACTTGCAGCATTGTTTTGCTTTTTAAGATAACGTTGGGACGCTTATATGCGCTGCCGCGGTGCCGTGTGGTTATTTTAACTGTCCCCTCAATCACAGCACAGCAGGGGAGGCAGGGAAGGACACTTGTCACTCTATAAGACAGATTACATCACGTGAAATATCGCTCTCTTACTTTGCTTACACATAGATTTATGTACTAGTATACACACACACACACCCAGATACTTAAACCCTCCCTGACATTGACTGACATTCACACATCCATGCTTACACACACACAGCTCTTTACTCACACAGCTCCTTTTCTTACTCGTGCTGGTTCTCTCATCTGTCCGTATATACACACACACACACATGCTGTTTGCAATGCGCAGAGAGAGAGAGAGAGAGAGAGAGAGAGAGAGTGAAAAAAAAAAACATGAAAAATGAGCCAAATAATGTCAGACTGAAGGCAGCACCTATCAAACGCATCAATGGGTCCAAGGTGTGCAAGGACGGGGTGGAGGTTTTATGACTGCTGCCGAACATAAATACTAGCTGGATGCCTGCGGTGGAAAGATGCCCGTCGGGCCACAAAAACGCGCATTTTGCAGAAAATAAATGTAAATGCTCTGAAGCCAAATTCAGGTTGGCTTCTATCAGGTTTTCATCTGGCTCCAAAAACCCCATTGAAGCCCATTCTTTAAAGCAGTATCCATTTGTGAACATGCATATAAACCAAACATCACATACACACATTGCTGGATTAACCTGCTGGGGTGCCCCGCGGCAAAAACAAGCTTCTGGGCCTCTACTAATCCCCCCCCGTCTATTCTCACTATATGTGTTTCTTTGCTGAGATTCCACCTGTGGTCGTTTGATTTAACACATGGATTTAGGATTATGCAAAATATAAGCAAAAAATAAATAAATGAAATAAATTATGAACTTTTAGGGAACTATAGATATTGGACCAGAGGTCTTGATGGATCATGTGCATCAAGTCATTTTCAAAAGCGAGAGCCCCCGATCTGAAGGGGACCCAAGAGAATTCAGACCTGATAATTAGGCCCAGTGTATAATGCGGTGGACCTGAACAGAGCCAAATAGAGAGAGAACACCCAACACCTGCGGCAGCATGATGATCTATCAATTAACAAGCAGCCCCGGTGAAAAAGAACAGGCTTAAAATGATAATATCCTGAGAACAACATGTACAGTCATAGAAACTAAATCCAAAAAGATGTTCTGCAAATGATGCTTTAATTTGGTTCATATGTTTGAAAGACTACATTCTAACAATAACTGAAAGTCCTATTTTCACCTCCTTCACAGATGAAACATTCTGTAGACGGCCAGGCGATGACGATATCGGTATCATATAACATACCGTGTGATCAGAGCTGATATTCAGATCCACTCAGGCAATAGACATAGAGACAAATAGCAGTAAAACAAAACCCTGCCCGACCTGATTAGACTGAATATTCTCTGGATCTGGTCCACCTCGGGTCCCGGCCTCACTGGCTCTACCACATTTATCCAAAAGCTATTGTTACTCTGCAGATTATCCTTACAAAACATAAAATATAATGCACCGTCATAGGTGAAACTAGTTAGGATACAAAGTAGGTCAAATGAACTCAACCTGGGTCAGCTACAACATCATTGCTGCTTTCATTTCACAAAATGTGATAGTAATCCAGTAGTTTAATAAGTATGATGAAACATGGCCACTTTTACATTTCATACTTTTTAAGCAGTGGTGGAAACAAATATTTACTCCAATACTGTCAAGTACAGTTTTGAGCTTCTTCATTAAGTATTTTCAATATGTTACTTTATATGTGTGCTCCACTGTTTTTCAGAGGGAAACACTTTTTACTTCATTATATTTATCTGATGGATGGAGTTACTTACTTTTTCACATACTGTATGTTGATTATTATATGCACATTTTTTGACAGTTTTTAATACATAAAAATGTGATATGCTTCCAAAACATGACTCACTGAGTCTGGAATTGAGCTCTTTAAGTTTTCTTTCCCTTTAAAAAGTGAATAAAAATCCTCCAGAGTGGTAAGAATATTCCACCTTGTTTCCAATGCAAATTCATTTCTTTCAAAGCCCTTTCCTGTTTCAAGCTTCAGACACTCATTTCCTATACAATTTTAACATGCTGATGTAAATTTAAAGCAGGTTGAAATATTCTTTCTACGCTGCAAAATTGGGATTTCAGAACGGAACTTAAATTGCCCAACATGATGCTTGTTTGATGGTAAAATATCAGCTGCACCTCTACCAGCAAAAATCCTGCTCACATAAATAAATACATCAGCCACAATAACCATTTTGCATAACGAGTACTTTCACAACTTTTGATACTTTAAATTAATTTAGCTACTAATCCTTCTGTCCTTTATTTGCAACTGAGTATTGGTGTTGCTACTAAAACATAAGGTCTTGGTTTGTAATCAACCCCTATTGCACATGTGTCTCTGATAAGTAGACAGGTCCAAAATACAAATACAAAGACAACACAATGATTTTTCAGTATATTCACTGCTCAGGGAGCAAAACACTCCTCTTACTGAAACGCTATTTATTTATGTTGCATGAGTACATTTTGAAGTGGGTGATCTGCGGTCAGGTTTGTGGTCTCTATGGTCACAGTTTAGCCTGTAATCCTAAACCAGCATCCCAGTTTGAGGCCGTGACATTATTCACTATAGCAGTTATTTCTATCCATGAGGGGGAGCTGCTGCTCATCCTCTGCCTGTCTGACTCCATCGGGCCACTGCACACACACACACACACACACACACACACACACCCACACACACTATACATTTACCAACTCGCCACTGTTTGGCATCAATTCTCCCAGATATTGATCTGTGCAGGCCGTACCCTTGGGCAAGGTGATTTTACACTAACCCCACCATCATTACCACCTCTCCAACTCCCAAATCTCAGCCCAGTGTCACATTCACTGCGCTATGGGGATGAGGAGGAATCCCACTGGATTTGCCTCTGACTGCTTGTCAGTATTGTTATTATCAGTGACATGTGATTGATGTATTAGGTCACTTGAGCATAAACATACATGTGAAAGACCCACGTAAACAGGCTTAATCACTCTCTCTCTCACGCACACACACATAGACACAGGAGATGCCTTCAATCATGGGCAATCTTCTAATGAAAATAAACACAATCATGTTCCACGCGGAGATATCGATCAAAGGATCCCTGCGACGCCTTCTCATCTGTTTCATTCACAAAAGCCTTGTTCAAGGGAACCTCAGGGGTGACGGATCAGTTCTCTGTGTGAGAAGAAACACTTTATTAAACGATCATTTAACCCTTCACCGTATCAACAGCTCAACAGCAACACGAGGGATAGAAAACAGACACAGTATTGATCAAATCCATAGACCTTTCACAGCGCTGTACAACCTCCTTTATTCTTTTGTGTTTAAATGCACCTTAATGAAAGCAGTCCAACCTTTGGACCATTAAGAAGGAAGGAAACGACTGTGAAAAAGATATTTTTTTCATAGCCTAGATTAATCTCATATCCAAACGATGTTTTCGTCTGACTTTTATTATGTAATATCGCAGTGACAGCACAAGTGCAACTCCAGCCTCAAATTCTGCTCGTACACTCGCTCTCAGCAAATCGGAAAAAATGCAGCGAGGGTGGGAACAACAAGTGTAGGAGGCGTGGCCTCGTGGCTACGTAGTGTGAGGGTCAGGGGACACGGGGGAGACTGACTGACACTGATTAGAGTCTTTTTTTGCAGGCAGGTCCCAACCTGTTGACTCTATGTCAGTTTTATCCTCGCAGGTTCACAGCTGATTTGAACAGCAGAAGTCGCATTGAGCCATTTGCAACCCATGAAATTCTGATTTTGATACATTTGGTGAGAAATGTCAGCATTAACGGCAGCGTTGATGTTCATAACATTTAGGTTACAGAAAAAACATGTTTTAGTGTGCACTACCACTTTAAAAAAGTCTTTCATTCAGTCTAAATGGCACACTCCAGAAATACGTCTCGAACTAAATGCACAAGCCTGCCTATCGTATAAATGTTGCCATGTGGCAAGACGTTTTTAATAAGGATCCAGGAAGCTAATATGCTGACTCATTTTAAAATCCATGAGAACAACCAATAAATCACCAAACAACAGCTATGGAGACCTTCCAACAGCTATAGGTTATCAAAGGCTTTATTTCCTGCTTTCCTGTTTTTCATTTGTACAATTACAACATTTACATACTGTACATCATCTGCCTCCTAATGACCCATGAAGTAATAACAAGTAGGCATGAGGGATGAAGAAAGAAATTGTTGCTTTTTTACAGTATTGCACGTGCATGCTGAATGGACGTCACGTCAAAACGATCTTTGTTTTTCACTGAAGCCGTGTCTGAATCTCACACCGCTCGCCGCACACTGCAAAGGCTTCAAAGATTCTGTTGTTTTTCCTAAATCAACTAAGCCTCTCATCGAGGATGGGGTATTGTTCTTAATTGGAGACTGCTGCATTGCCTCCCAGCTAAAAGACAAGCACACGGGCCTGCCTAATGGAGTGATAACTGCTGCAAGCACAACCATAGAAACTGTATTTCTAGTGTAATGCAGCTTTTTGACCATTTGGACACAGCGGTGATAGTACAGGGCCCAGATTGGACTTGCTGGAAATTCCCAGACACTACTACGTAATTTGAAATGTGCAGGCCTCAGTTAGTTAATGGGTCGAGATCAGAAGCCTTTACTCTGAAACGGGGATGCGATGGTGACCTAGTTGCGGCTCCAGCATGAGACTCGAGACAGAGGGGAGTTCAATCATCGATTTGTTTTTTTTCTTAAGCACAAGCATTTTCCAGTCAATACGATCCCAGAAACCACACGGATGTTCACCACGTCCCGTCGGCCTCAGCCACACACTCTTCACTCCCCAGCAATCAACCTCCTATATATACACACACACTCCTCCCACCTTTCTCAGTCCAGGGGCCACCTCCCCCTAATACTTCCCATCCTAAATAAATTAACCATTCATACTTTAAAATACATATACATCCTTTGTCAATAAACATTACCGATTACCTCTTCCTAAATAAAACACCTCATTCCCCCCTACTACATAGTCCCCTATTGTTACCCATCACTTTTATCACCCCCCTATCAATTAACCACTTGGTCCCTCCCGATCCTTCCAAATGGCTCTGATGGCTGTCAGAGTCCCATCTGTCCTGCGGGAGAGACAGAGGTAAGTGATGCCACATAACAATTCAATTCAATTCTCTTGGACTAAAATAAACCCTGTACTACCTAAGGTGTTTGTGACTCATTCATACCAAGC
>JAVQJF010036184.1:0-7500 GCA_036023855.1 Gadopsis marmoratus
AGGGAGAGTCAGAGACGAGATGTTCTCTGGACCCTTCTGCCTATTCTTAGAACAGACAGCAGCGCTGAAGGCCGCAGCAGCTCCCTGCCACTGCTACGAACACATAGCAGCTCTGAGAATAGGACAGCTAATCTGGAGCCAGTCTCACCATCTGAGCCGGAGGAGAACGCTCATGGCCACGCCAGTCTTAGACCTACAGACCTATATGATCAAATATAAGTAAGGGTGTTGGTCCATATGTGATTTGAGATTTTTGTCCCAAACTTGCACAATTTCTCACACTGGTGCACACACTCTTTGCTACAAATTTTGCTACAACACGCACACACACATAATCTGTGTTTTCACCTCTGCCCAGCTTCACCGCAGACCCAGATATCATGACACAGCGAGTCAGAGGACCCTGGCTTCATCTAAAATGCAGACGGGCCATTTTTCCGCTTGTATGCCACCCTGTTTTTCGTTTGCTCCTCATGAATCATTTAGCGAGCACACACAGTTTCATGTACACGCATAGTTTTTTTTTATCCTCAGGAGCCGGGAACACGTGTTTTTGCCGGGGCCGCAGCGTTTGTTCCCCCACGGCTTGAAAACACAGATGTACAGGAAGTGGAATTGATCTGCAGTTTATATTTCTCTGCTTCTTTCATCTTTCAATTTTGAGAATTCACAATCATATATGAAACCTTTCTAAATATTTGCTTCTCCTTTTTAGTATTTTTGCAGCTTAAATGTCTGCAAAGCCTTGGGATGAATTGCAACATAGGAGTTCAGTTTTCATTTTTAACACATTTGAGTCTGCAGCTCTGCCAGTCCGGTTTGAAATGATGACAACTGAAGCCACCTGAAAAGAGGCCAGCCATTAGTTGGAAGTTTGAGCCTCCATGTTGTCAAGCATCTGCACTGCTGAAGTGTCCTTTAGCAGGACACTGAATCCCTACCAGCATTCCTCTGCCGCTGACACTGCACTCTCACTCCCCGTGGAGGCGAGACACACTAAAAGAGAATATCCCTATGGGGATCAATAAAGTATTTTTTGCCTCAAGGCTTTTAGTTGTATGTTATGGCAAAATTTGATGGCTACACACTGTTCTACCTACTGGGAACTATGCTGGCCAGTGTAGGTTGCTAAAGCAAACTGGTAACACAAGGTTGAGGTAGAGGGGGGGGAAAGGCCCTCGGCTGCAGAATAGGCCATGTTTATACCCAACCACCCCTGACAGGCTGGCTGACTGAAGCCCAGCACAGCAGAGTGAAGGGCAGATAGTAAAACTGTGTGTGCATGCGTGCACGCACTCTGTCTGAGCACTGCTCTTACACACTTACCTACCCCTCTGCTCACACATGCGTACACCCCCAGTGTGTGACAGGCTTTGTGATTTCAGAGTGAGGGGGAAATGGAGAGGGATGAACTTGGTTAAGAAAACACCAGTCCGGTTCCACTGGCGCCTCCCCACCAGCCTCTCCTACAGAGGAGGAGAGACGGAGGGGGTACATAAGCAAGGAGGAGGAGGAGGAGGAGGAGGAGGAGGAGGAGAGGGAGCAAAGACTGACCCTAGAAGGAGAGAAATGTTTCCCCTCGCCATCTTTTTTTTTTTTTTTTACATCCTTTGCCCATCAGTTCTCCTCCTCTGGCTGGTGTCTTTTGTCAAAGCTTATTTCTGCAAACAGATCAGAAAGACTAGTTCAAATTCAGGACAAAGGAGGACAGGAAAGGAGAGGCAGCTCATTACTGTAGGTTTCCATTAATGCATCAGCTGACGCGCACAAACTGATCCATATTTTGGTGACAAGCAGGATTCTGCATAAGCATCTTGTAAAAAATGGCTGATTTAGGTGGAAAGTGGATGACTGTGTGTGCCTGGGTAAGTGTGTGCTGATATGTGCATCTGTGTGTGTATGTATTAGTTATTTTTTGTTTTTAGGGACACAAAACGCACATCAACACCTTCCCAACTGTCCTCCCTGTTCCTTCACGGGACAGTCAACAGTGTGACAGTGTGTGAAAGCTGGGGCGGCTATATTGGGATGCTGGATATACACAGTGACTGAACAGAGGCGTTACATCCGGTGCTGTTCTTAAAATGTGATAAAGAACCTGGCTGGATCGTCACCTCCGTTCACTCTGTTCAATTTGTGTTTGACTTGCTTTTGATAAATTTCAGAACATCTCCTCAAGTGCATACTTGATATATAGATTTCATTTTCACCAACCATTAATGCCAGATATGCCCTTCTGGCAGTAAACCCTCCATTATAAATGGTGATTTTCTGTTACCACATTAATATTTAAATTAACTGTTAAAATGGCTCCAAATGTTATTGAGCCAATTCGAACTGAAGATTGGAAGCATCTATTTTATATTCATTAGTAGTTTGGACACGGGAATGTTCTATTGTCAAATGATTTTTCAGCACATGCATCTGGTGTGCATGTCAAGTATTTCTCTTCTTTGTTGGATAATGATGTGGATTGGAATAACACAAATTTGAAGTTGAGCGATATTTGCTGCAGCTGATGGTGTTTCTTTAGGTTTTATTTTCTTCTGCTCATTTTTCACTCTTTTGACTGTAGAAAGAAAAAGCTAGAGAGAGAAAATGGACTAAGAGCTACTGTAGAAGGAAATAATAGGTAAAAGACTACATTATCTCCCTCCTTCCTTTTCCTCCCTCCCACTTTCCTTCCCTCCTTACGTTAGCGCCCCCCCTCTGGCCTGCTTCGCCTGTCACTCTCTCTTTCCCTAGCTTCAGTCAGCCACTTCTAATCTTTCTGGGTTTATTTTTATGTCGGGTCCTGTATGCATGGCCTCCCAGCAGGCTGGCTAGGGAAGGGAGGAAGGAAAGAAGGAAGGAAGGAAGGAGGGAGGGAGGTGGCTGCAGAGGAATGGAGAAGAAAAGTGAAGGAATTGAAGAAGGGATGGAGAGGGAGTGTTCTGTCATCACCATGGCTCCCTCTGGCTGCTGGGAGGCTGAAATTACATCTGACTTTGAAGTTAGGGGCAGCAACACCACCAGTGTTGCTATAGTGACAGGAAGTGTGTGTGTGTGTGTGTGTGTGAGAGAGCATGTAAACTCCTTGGGAGGTTTATTATGCAGGATCCACACTGTGACTAGTCCTGATGGCATTACAGTGCTGTTATTAATCTACTCTCATAAGATACCTGTGCTTTAAACACATTCACACACACGAACATATCTGGTAATTCACGCTAAGATGAGTTCAGTCACACGCACACACACACACACACACACACACACACACACACACACGACCCATTTCACAGCTGGATTCAAACTTCATGTGCCTTTTAAAGATTAAGACAAAGTTTTTCCTCTTATTATCTTTGGGAAGGTTTAGCTGGCTGCACACAGCGCTCACAGGCAAATGCAGAAGCAAGCACGTGTGAAAACACACACACAAACACACGCACACGCAGCGTTGTTCAGATTGCAGATAGCTGTGTTTGGGCTGTTTTAGCTGCTAATATTCCACTGAGTCCTTGAATATTTATGGCTTTTGTTTCACCAAACTGTAAAAGCGAGGAGAAGAGCATTTTCAAAGGTGATAGATAGATAGATAGAGCCTGGTTTAGAGTAAGATGAAAAGACGAAAGGAGGGGAGAGGAGACGTATATGGAGAGGAGGGATGGTGGGGGAGGGGGTGAAAATAATGTTCCATTAATGCAGAGCCAGGCTCTTGCTGAGGACCCAGCGCCAATCTGCATCTCCCTACAGTCTGCCTGCTATACATTTTTCATGAACACTGAGCGAGAATTAGCAACGGATTGCTGCTGCAAATCGCTTCTCTTTGGTCGGGGGCTGATGGAGAGAGAAAGGAAGAGAAAGAAAGAGAAGGGTGGAGAGTAAAGGTGGGGGTGGGGGGCAGTGCAGAAGTGAGGAGAGGTGAAATAGAGGAGAACAGAATGGGATGATTGAAGGGGACGTGGGAAATAAAGGGGAGAAAAGTCTAGTATAGTATTTCACAGGTGTGATGTCCGTGCATGATGTCAACACTTATTAAGACCAGCACATATAACCAAGTCACGCTCATTGTCCCTACAGACAGAGAACAGAGTGGCACCTAAGAGATCTCAAACTTTATCAATAGGAAATTTTTTTTTTTTACTTAAAAACACAGAACTAAATCAGTTATCAAAGTGGTAGAATTAATTACTTTGCTCATTTGAATAAAGGGGAACTCCAGTGACTGTTGTGGAAAATTGTCAAAATCGAAGGAGCAGGAGAGAGATCCTGACTTTTAGTCCCTGATATGGACCACATAATGCCCACATATTTCAAACTCCATGCCCCCAGTTTGAATCACTGGCTTTTCTTTTCTCAGACTTTACCAAGCTCATCCAGAGACATTATATTATATTAACAGTTTTTACTATATGAGTAGGACTCCTCATGGCTAGTAAACTTTGATTTTAGGTTTTAAAGTGGTGGAGTGCCCTTTTTTATTTTCTAGGAAATCTGCTATTTTCTTATGTGCTCCTCTCCTCTCCTCTCCTCTCCTCTCCTCTCCTCTCCTCTCCTCTCCTCTCCTCTCCTCTCCTCTCCTCTCCTCTCCTCTCCTCGGCCTGTGCACAATATAGTCCTGACCCCAATCTTAGCCTGCTCTTTCCACCAGTGACCTTGCGCTGCCATTACAGACCCTCACTGAGCGGCTTGCTGTCCGCCTGCTCTCTGTTTCTCTAAAAAAAAAAAACGATTTCCCGGTCTAGGTTTGGCTTTGTGAGATTAGATGGCATGTGTAGGTGTGTGAAGTCACCGAAAACACTCACCAGTCTCTAATCAGTCATCTCTTAGAGCAGTTTATAGCAGAATTACTGTAATGACATTTTTCTTTGCACCTGCATTTCTGTAAATATTTGAATTTATTTGAAAATACGATGGTGAATCATTTTCAGTACATGCATAATTCCCTCTGTTGTGGTGTCCATAGTATGTTTTATGTCCCTGTCCTGGCCCTGACTGACTGTGTGTCTTTGTGTACCGTATGCTTCAGGGTTATACATTCTAACAGTGGACCTGGGACACACTATCACCATTTGGCTGTCCACTGCTACAATATTACTGCTTTATGTAGGCTATAGGATGGACCCGCAAGTGTGTATCTGTATCGGTGATGAAAACAAACAGGTCTTTGACAGAGAGAGAAGATGTTTAAATTGGTGTGTGTGTGTGTGTGTGTGTGTGCAGGGCCTATGATTGCTATATATATTGCTATAATCTGCTCTCTCCTGCCAGCCACAGTTATTACGGTTGTCGATATGGTTCTCAGGGCTTCACAGACACAACCAACAAGACTCAGTCTGGACGCCTGCCAGAGTGCGTGCGTGTGCTCAAAGTGCTTTATATTTGCTTGCGCCCTTGTATGCGTGTGCACGATCCTTTGCTCTGCGTGAATGAATGAATGTGAATGCTGTGTGAAAGCTCTCCTCTCATGTAAAGACCAGTTCAACAGTGTGTTCGTTTCTCATGTTGCAAAGTATTTGTCCCAGTGTTGTGTGTGTGATGTTACTTTATTCCTGCATGCACGTGGATGTCGGTTATTGTGTGTGGGCTCGTCTTAGTTTGGCCATGTTTACTGCGTTAAAGACATGGTTTCTTCACTGTTCATGGATGGAAGAGGGGGAAAAGAGAGGTAGGGTTAAAAGGAAAAAAAAAAACGTGGGAAGAGAAGAAACGGCTTCAGTGTCTGGAAGGTGTTGCAGGAGAGTCCAAAAAGGGAATAGAGAAGAAGAAAGAGACAGAATGAGGGAGAAAGAGGGAGGCGGAGAGGGAGGTTTTGGCTGGGAAGGAAAGCGGGGAAGGAAGGAGGCATTGAGGTGTGGAGGGGTTTTCTCCTCGTGGCATTCAGCCCTGACTGATGCCTGTTGTTCAGTCCACTTTGACTGTTTACTGTCCTGCCAGCCTGATTGCTATCAGGGCTTGGCAGTGGGTTACAGTGGGACAGAAACAATACTTGTGCGACGTTTGCTTTTGTAACACTGTCAAACGCGCATAAGCACACACTCAAAGACACACCGCAAGGGTCACTGATGGCCCATTTTCCCAGTCGCACTGCTCTTTTGGAAGCGTGCGACCATCTGTCAAGAGTTGGCCGAACGATTAAACAAATCCTGCCGCTCTCTCTCTGTCTCTCTGTCTCCCTTTCTCCGTGCGCGAGTGTGTATGCACATTTGCGCGTCAACAGTGTGATTGGGGTTTCCTCACATATCGTCAACCTCTGACCTCCACGGCGTGGAAAACCAGTCTCCCATGGTTTGTGAGTCTCTGTTTTTTTTTTTTATTTAGCTGAAATAAAACTCTCTCTCTCTCTAGATAGATGCACCACACTAGAAATTAAGAAACAATATCCCTTCTGTTCAGAGAAAACATTTTGCTTTTAATGGATTCTTTATGAGCTCTAACTCTTGGAAATGTTTCTGTGTGTTCTGAGTAAGGTTCTGTTGTTATAATTGATTCTTACTAAGTTTTAATTGTTGTCTCTATGGACTGAGTACATTTTAATTGTTTTAATTACTTCATAATGTATTAGGACCCCCTGAGCCTACATAAGAACCTGGTGGAGAAAAAAAAAATGCAGCAGTCCATCTTACACAACTCCTGAATGTTTGGGGGGCACAGAGTCCATTGTGATTTTTTTCAAAGGTGTGTATGTCTATGTGAGTGTGTTTGTATTTAACTATTTTACTTTATCTGTGACCAGGACTTTGGCTTACATACAGCACATACTGGTAATGTGTCACACGATGCAAATGAAGAGCAAAGAAGAGATGAGTAGACAAAATAAAGAGAGAGAGACAAAAGGAGAAAATCAAAAACATTGTTTTTCAACGGATTTTGTTAACATAACCTAAAGATATTTGTACCACCATAATGGGGTAATGACTTTTTATGTTGCTATGTGCTGACATGTCACCCATATGACCTTGCTGTATATGTGCCTGCCCACATGTACATCTACCAAGACAATTTAACCACACGCAGTGGTGGAAGGTAACTAACATTTAGTCAAGTATTCTACTTAAATTGTGAGGTACTTACATTTTATCTCACATAAACTTGCAATAACATATTTTTTGGCAGTTTATCTGAAAGCAATTGTAAGATACTTTGCAGATTAAGAGTCAACATACAATATGTATGAACAGTTCATAAAGAATTATAGATTACGAAAGAGTCTATGAAGTTGTTCACTTTAATGGAGCGTTTTTACATATTAAAGCACATTCATTTTTGAGGATGTTTTTGTCCAAAAGCGAGTTACGTGTCCTCTCCCAGGGATCAGAGAACTTCTTCCACCACAGATTAAAAGACAAATGTCCGTTTATGCAGCCGAACCCCAAACTTATCAGAGGAATCACATAAAGATTAGTCCCGTTTAGACAGCGCAGGTTTCACACACACATGCACACACGCAATCGGGGTAAAGAGTCCTGTGGTAGCTTTGCATAGCATTTGGGCTAATGGTGTGCCATGCGTCCTCCC
>JAVQJF010036184.1:10000-12689 GCA_036023855.1 Gadopsis marmoratus
GGAGACAGTAAAGGTCACCTCGTCTGCCTCTTCCTCCCTGCTTCCTCGTTCTTTCCATCTCTGAAATGATTTCCGCTCAAAAATCCTCGGTCAACTTCTGCCTCTGCAGCTTGGCATCAGAATACGGAATGATGACCAGAGGCAGACAAGAAATGTCCTGAATCTTTACTCTAAAGGTGCGTCCACATCACATTTTATAGTAGAGTTACTACTTAAAATCAAAGCACTAATTATTTTAGTTACTTTTGGACCACTTTGCTCTCAGAATGAGAAAAGGTAAATCCTTATAATATTAAACTTTAAAACAAATTATAAAATGAAATACAGAAAGTAAGAAAATTGTGATAATGAAGTAAAATATTATACATTTAAAATGATTAAATTCTGTAATATTCTCAATTCAAATTAAACAATTGTCAACCAAGCACTTAATGTGCCTTCTAAACAATATATTTTTTAATTTCGTGCCAAATTTCTTACATTTCCACTGTTTCCATGTCCCACCCCTCCCTGTTCTCTCTATCACCTCTGTCCTTTTCTAATTTCTCCTCACCCTCCCCTCCGCTCCTTTCTATTTCTTGCCATCTTTTTCATCCTGATTTCTTCTTTCCTTTTGACCTCATCCCCTCTTATTTCCTGTCCTCCTCCTCTCCTCTCTGACTCAGGAGGCTGTAATCTCCAAAAGGTCAGTCCCGGCTGACATTTTCCGTGGAACCTCATTGATTTCCGCTCCGCGTTGTGATTGGCTATCAGAAGATGCCTCCATTTCCCACCAATCCCCTTTAACCAGGAAGCCAGCCAGCCAGCTGACCCCGGGGTCAAACAGCTCCAAATAGCTTTTTCTGGAGCGCTACATTGTTGTTTGCTCTGTATTTCTCTCCTTTCTGCCTGCACACCTCCCTGTAGGCTGCAGACCGAGGAAGGAGGGAGAGGAGAGAGGGATGGATGAAGGAGAAGGATTAAGGCTTAAAATGGAAGTTTACAAGGCTCATGGTTCTCATACCATATTTGGTTCCTTGGGCTCCAGAGGCCTCTGGCAAAACAAGGAATTATTTAATTTTACTATTTTTCACCAGAAAATCGATATTTTATGAGAGTGACATCATACCATATAGGTATAGCTTCATGCTGTACAGACAGCTAAACCCCTCTAAAATAAATGTCATAAATCTCCCCTTTTTTTGGGAAAAAAACAACATCAGGTTTTTGTCTGTGGCCCTAAGATAAATGTAAAGTAATCAATAAAAAGGACAAACATACACTCTTTTAATTTGACATTACTTGAATTCATTTGCATACATCATGAGAGGAGGATTAAGGGATACGTGTGGGGAAAAACAGTCGATAAAGATTTCGCTGACCATGACACTGTACTGTAACCGAACATCTTTCAGGTGATAGGTGCGTTCTTTGCATGGGACGCTCTGAAGTTCATGTGTGGGTTTTGCTGCTGTATTGATGTTTTTAGGAAATTGTGCTCACTCTCCCACCACGTATAGCTCAGTGTTTGTTACAAAAACATGATGATAATGTGGATTGAGTGTCCTGCTTAAGCACCCTTGAATAGGGTTGCGCTCCATTTCAAAGTTAACCTGGATTCATAGTTCAGCATTTCGGGGTTACACCGTAGCTATAGAGCCTAGGCAATTAACCACTGTAACTATGCCATATGCAAGACCTGTGATTGCTCATCTTTTCCTACACGTTTGTGACGCTGGCGGAGATTGTTCATACGGAAGAAGGACTCAGTAGTCTTCTCTTTTTCAGCAACACACACGTCTGCAGTAGCAAAGCCACTTCCACTCACCGTCACTCTCTCTATCACAGAAAAAACGTAAACACAGTAACTGGTGGAAATATAACAGTATGGGCCTGATCATGTAGGATACACCCATTGTGTGTTCATTTAGGACCACTTTAGTCAAAGAAAACGTTTATTTATATTTGGTGGCATGGCTCTGTTCTGGGACGACCCTGCACTTCCTGCTTGCAGATGTAGGCAGGATACAGCAGCTATGTGTAAAACGGCGCCCTGTGTGAAATTTGCCGATTGGATACACAGCAGGGAATCAGCTGATGTGGGCTGGCCTTAAGATCAGCTGCTATCAGCTTTATGTAGCTGGGACTGTGAGTTGAGCTTGACTTCGTCGACTGCCTGAACTAACACTACGCTGAAATATAAAATGTACGCCACAGGTTTCTACGCTAGGACTGCCATTATCACCTTGCGTCAAGTATAAATCCGGCTTTAGCCGCTCTACTCAACTAAACTGGAGATGTGGATTCTGGAGATTTACATCTGCAAATAAGCATTTTAACACATTTCACTCCTTATTCCTCTGCTGTAAACCAAGCCAGTGTGTGCTGCATACGTGATGACAGGATGAACAAGTTTCAGCTGTACAGGAAGTGAAAGGGACAGCAGATGAGAATATCTTTTGGTTACGTTCATCTGAATATTCACTGCTCATGTACACCCTGACTGATGCATGCACTTGGTTTTGCACAACACGTATCAGAGTATTATACCTCTATCTATGTCTGCCTCTTTATCCACTGGTGTTTTCTTTCTGCTGGGGGGCCCCCCCCCCCCCCCAGGCCGGGGGAGGGGGGCGTGAAAACGAAAACAGAGCACAAACAAGAGCCGGCGGGCGGACAAATTAAAAAGGCCCGCCCCCCAAAAAAAACA
>JAVQJF010036188.1:0-26412 GCA_036023855.1 Gadopsis marmoratus
CATGAGTGCACACACACACACACACACACACACACACACACACACACACACACACACACACACATACACAAATACACAAAGAAAAAAACAAAATGTCAGAAGCAATGCATCAGCGTTTACGCATTAACAAAATATGATTCTATTTATATAATAATAATAATAATAATAAACTTTATTTATATAGCACCTTTCATACAAGAAATGCAGTTCAAAGTGCTTTACAACAAAGATATGAAATGCACATATATGCAGCGTGTCTTTATCTGCAAACACAATAGGACACACACACACAACCACAAACTAAATGAAGATGAATTGGTTAACTGAGGAAGATGAAGGATACCCAGTGATGTTTTTGGGGTGTATATGTGTGGATACATTATTAAATGTACTGTATAGGAAAATTAAAAGTCCCATTAGCTAAATACATACTTATAGAGCTTTGATTCTCAAGTTGCAGAAGTTTTCAAAATGCATTGGTAGGACAGCAACGTGCTTGTGTCACCATTACAAAATCCATCAATCATTCAATAATTCCTGTAAACCTAATTGTATATTTTGCAGGGCTACAACTAAGGATTATTTTCATTAATAAATCTATTTAGTATCTCAACTAATCATTTGAAATATAAAATGTCAGGAAATTTCCAAAAGCTCAAGGTGACGTCTTCAAATTGCTTTGTTGCAAGTATTTTGTTCAAAAGATAGTTGGTCTCCTACTACCCTTATCACACAATACAACCCCCCCCAGCAAAACCACACAATTAAGAACCTGGAAATAGGGAATGTTTTGTATTTTTGCTTGATAAATTATCTAAACAATTACTCATTTATCAAAATATTTGTTGATGAATTTAGCTGATTGAACAAATTGTTTCAGCTTTAAAATAAAAATCGCATCCTTCAGGCAACAGACAGATGTGTGATAAAGTGAGTTCCCTGATGCAGAGTGAGTGTAGCTTCTGATGATTCAGATGGTACCAGTACGACACTGTGAGACAAACAGACGGCGGTGGTCTAATCTCATATCATTAACACATACATTCCAGGCATGTTCACCCTTTGCAGTGACGGGTGTGACTAGATGTGTGTGTGCGTGCGTGTGTTATTTGTGTAACACACAATGTACACCTTTATAATGTTTGTGTAACCACCTGTAGATTTACAGCGAGAGAGACAAAACGGAGGATGTGACATGTGCATTTGCAAGCAATTTGGGTTTTGCAAACGTGGCAGTGTGATGGGTTCCTTGCACACATCTGTCTCTCATATTGTGTGCTGCATCACCATAGAAATCGCCACACAAATCCCAGAGTTCAGACTATAATGTCAGTCGTGTGCTTACACAAACTAGCGTGACAAATGGCTGTGCCACAGCCTGATGACAAGCTCTCAAATGGCTTCCTCTCATGGCCTTACATGCCCTGTACAATGGCATGAATGAGTCATTCTGGAGAGGAATTTATACAACATTACATGGTTATTTGTAATGAACAGCAGCTAATGGCTTAAGACAAATTATGAAATGCACAAACAAGGACAAAACAAGAGAGAGAGAGTGGATATTGAGAGAGTAACTTCTGCTAAATGTATCAGTGGTCATTCTGTAATTATACACTTGAGCTCAGAAGCTTCCAGGCAGAGGATAAAGTCCTAATCCTGTCCTCAGTCAGGTCTGTCATATGACTGACTGATGATGGCTGCTCTGTTCCTGGGTGAGCGCTGTTTGTCTGGCAATCTCAATAATGTTGATTGCTGTGTGTGTGTGTGTGTGTGTGTGTGTGTGTGTGTGTGTGTGTAGGCAGACACCTTCATACTAGCAAATAACTAGCCTTTATTCTTTGTCATCCCTCACTACAATAAACCACAAATTAATGGGACATCAGTGTCCATCTACAAACAGGAAGTGTGTGTGCGCCCATGTGTGTGTGCGTGTTTCAACGGTGCCTAAAAATAGAAGTGACGAGCTGGCTTTAGCTTACAGGTTACAGTCCCAGGGGACACCATACTGTATCTGTGTGTGTGTGTTTGTGTGTATGTGCGTGTGTGTGGTGTGCATGCCACTGACTGAATCCTTAACAAGTGTTACATAACATTAACCTTGTGAGCAGTCTCCCTGGGAAACAGCACAGTAGGAGAGAGAGCATGACAGGGAGTTAAAAGGTGAGAAAGAGAGATGTAGAGGTGGTGGAGATGACAAAACTGTTAATAGTTTACTCATTATGCAGATGCAAGTGTGCGTGCGTATACACACATGTAATCTTTATATAGTAAAGTACAACAGCTATTAGGGATTTTCCTAAATCCAAACCCAATACTCAATACCCAAGACAGAGCACAAATAAATAATTTAAATCATGTAATATTTGTTTTATTTTCCATATTTGTTTAGTAGTATTTGTTCTCAAAGGCCTCTAAAGACATTGTAAAGATAATCCACTGAAAACGATTTTAGGCTTGTTTTTTCCAAACACAAAACCAAATACTTTACATTACTTGAAGCATTCAACACACAGCCACAATAGTCATATTTTTGGGAAATACGACAGGTTGAAGTAAACCGAAACGATCCTTTACTGGAACAGTGCCATATGTATAAGAAGGAAACAACTAGACTCATAATGCATTCTATTGTCATATTTGTTTTTCTATTCTCTGACGGTATCCAAACAACGTTTAATACTTTGCATCTCATCAACCGTTTGTCTTGCTACGCACTAGCGTGATTTCCCGACGCACCAAAAACCGGCATGCACTGAACTTGACAGAGGATTGTACAAATCATGAAGTACGGAAGTGATGCTTGCATATGTGTAAATCAGGATTAGAGGCCAATCTTGTGGCAGGTTGATTGAATCGTGCCGCCCGTCTCCCTCCCGTCCTAAGCCCCTTGGCGCTTTCAGGAGGGGAGAGATAAAGGGATTTAGGCTCCCTGAGATTTGCAGTGAGACTTCTTATACACCCTCCCACCTCCACCTCCACCTCCCACCCCCAGCTGCTGAGGAGATTGTTTCAGCCAGGGTCTTGAGGCAAGAGCTCACAATATGTTTCTCAAATTCATGCTTTCAATAGCATGGCTTTTGTTACCTTGGCTTTTGTTACCTTACTAGTTTTGTTACCTGACTGTGTCGCCAATATGATGAGTCGTTATTCAAAGATATGACACATGCCTATGTTGCGTTGATGTTCAACCCTCCCACACACAGGAATAATGTTTGTCTCACTAGTCACCATCCATTTTGATATCACATATTAACTATCATCTCATCTTCTTATCTTTTGGCTGACTGGATTATCTCCTATTTATTTTATAGTACAAAGCTGCTAGACACACACAATTATACTTTTTCTTGGAGAACGCAAAGGTATGCCCTCCTGAAATCCAACATACCACAACTTCCAAAATAATTCCTCTAGCTTTTAATTGTATTTCACTGCCAACAATCACAAGAGAGAGTGCTGAGTCAATGCAGATACAATTAGTTACACAAATTACTTCTCCCAAAACTAGCCATGTACTATACAGTAGGCTGAGTGGTGCTTTCTGATACTGAAGAGGACAGAGACATTTAACTGCACTCCAGGTGGAATTTAGTAAATAAATAAAATCTGGTATGTAAACATTCATTTTTTTTACAAGAGTTGTACCCTGACATCTGCTCTCATCTGTTCTGCTGGTACAAAAGTGGGTGGATACACCATTTCTTCTTTATTTCCAGCCAGCAAATAGTTTTTAATTAATTACTAAAGACATTTATACATAGTCTAAGTGGTAGGATTACACTCCAGTTTTAGTTTTAAAAATGTTCATGTTCACATTTCCTCGGAATTGTGGAAAATCCACCCATGGTTGCAGTGCCTTCTGATGGAGAACAGTCTCGTTACCTGCTATACTTCAGAATACATCAAAAGTGGTTCTTAATTCCTGTGTGTGCTCTCTCTAAATTATCACTATAGAACTTCAAGTTTCTTTGGCAATGTTTGCAAAAGTTTACATATCTTGACATACCTCTGAGAACCTCTGGACATCCTGTGTGAGGGTCCCCACACGGCTCCAGTTGTAGTAGTTGAGGAACTTCACTACTGCTGGGTTCACGGCGTTGTCCGATGGGACGGTGCGGAAGAAGTTTGGGTACTTTTTCTTGTCCGCCAGAACTGGGGTTGTTGCTGCGAAGGACAGCTGGAACGACAAGAGACAGAAGAATACAGTCTGATTGTCAAATAATACAGTCATAAATATCATCCTTGCAACGAACTGTCAGATTGTGCTGATGTCATTGATGGTACAGTAGCACTGTTACTGTGTCACTGAACCTAATGCACCTGATGACAGATCTCAGGTCTGCCCTTGCTTTGGTGACAAACGTGCAGACACACACACACAAAACACACACGTATGAACAGGGTATGAACTAATCAACGCTTTCAAATTACATCAAATGTCAGCAAAATAGCCCCTTTAAAAGTGTAACTGTCAATAGATCTGTAAATATCGGGTGGCTATCGATGACCCCTGTATGCGTGACCTTTCAAGCTGGCTTCATACTGTACTTGTGTGTGTGTGTGTCTTGGAGTTTGTATAGGTGTGTACATCCCTTTTTGTGTGTCTGCGTATGTTTTAATGGCGACAAAAAAGCAGCTTAGCCATATCATTTGATATCTTCTGGGTTGGTAAGTTTAAAGCGTTTCCATTCTTCACATGCAAGCAGTTTGAATCAGATTACACACACACACACAGACACACTATACACACCTAAGGATAACCTCAAACACTAATTGCCTTTTTACACACACATATTATTCAGTTCAACCGCTGCAACCTAAGCACATTTGAAACACATCTGCTGTAACTCAATTCATGTTCAAAAAAGGGAGTATGAGCTAAAATATGAAAGGCAAACCTTTTAGGTATTTTTCCAGAGCATTAGCTCTAATGAACTAAATATGATGCAGCAGGCATTAACCCTCACTGAATGCAATATAGTTGGAAAAGTTGGAGTGTGTAACCAAAGCTGATACTGGTCTGGGGAAAGCAGCTAAGATTTATTGCAGAATTAATATACAAGCATGCTCATAAAACACGAGAATGTCTACAATGTATTCCACTGCCGTTATACAATGTTTATAGGCTAAAGATTGTTGAAATGTGGCCATTCTCATCTGTGTTTTTCCATTGCACAGTTGCTACTCTGAAATACAACGTATAAAGCCATTTGTAAACATGCACATCTTTAAGAGCAGAGGTCTGAACGAGGTACTGAATATTTAGGCACCAGCAGCCGAGCTGAGTTTAATAAGGCACCGTGCTCTATTTTCAATGTCTTATCTGTGGTAATATAATGAGCGATACGAATCAGTGCAGGGTTAATTACATACTTTGTAGAGATTAAGCAGAACTTGTGATTCATGATAGCGATCAACACAAGGATATTATAATTCTGACTGAGACCAAGAGGTATGCCAGTAGATTTACTTAAAGTGTGCTAAAGCCTTGAGGAGTTCAAGCACCTCCTAACTTTAGGGATGGCTGTGATCTTCTCATTAAGTCTCTATCCACTTCTAAACATTTTTCAACTTGTTGAAACCTGATTATCACCGAAGATGTACCATAACATGGTTGAAAGTAACTGACTTAGAATGGCAGGACTGTGAGAACTTAACAAAAGAGGCAATTCAAAAATCAAATATTTAGATAGTATGACTGACAGTGCCAGGAATGTACAATGGTATAAGATAGCGTGACAGCTATGATAGTACCGGTTACCTTGACTTGACTGTATTGGGCAGAAATACAGGCAAAATACATAGACTTCTTAAATACGGGTAACATTAAAGATGATCACAAATCTGCAAAAATGACATGAGTATTTCAGTTTGAGTGTTGGCCTCCGTACACAGTTTCTATATTGGCAGAAAAATAAACCCACATTGCACATTCTACACCCTCAACAACCTCTATGGTATCTGTTATGTCCCGTCTGGGTGTGTGACTGTGTTTCATGTGTTTATTGCTTTTGGTCCTGTGTCTGCGTTGGTGTCCTGTCTTTGCTACCCTCGTGTCTCCTTGGTTGTGTAGTGGTTTCACCTGTTCCCAGTCTTCACCTGTGTCTGTTTCCCTTGTTAGTCCTGTGTATTTAAGTGTGTTCAGTTCTCCGTGTCTTTGTGGCGTCATAGCCAATGTCTGCGTGGGTCTTGCGTGTGAAGTCTGTGTTTGTCCTGTCCATGTGTTCTTCGTCTCGACGTGTGCGTTCATCCGTAGTCCTGAGTTCGGCTTACGCCGTTTTGTAAATTCGCCTTTTGTTATAATAAAAGACATGATGCTTTCCGGCTGTGTGCGCTTGGGTCCCTCCACTCCTCCACCGACACCTGACAGTATCGGCCAAGCCATTTCTGTGGATCCCAAATCCCCAAGTCTTCACCAAACCTGCCTGGAAACCCTCAGTTTGGCCGACTAAATCATCACTTTCTGCACAGACCCACAGGGGTTTGTGTTCACACGTCAACGAGACGAGCTTTTAAAACAACACATGGATTATAGCCATCGAATTAAGCAGGAAGAAAGGCCTTTATCTTGCTACCACTGCTAAATCCAAAATCACCCACCAGTCTTAAAGGGCTTCAAGGGGTCTTTCCAGTGTTGCCTTAATCTGCGTTTAGCTAAGGCTGTTTGCTACATGCCCTCTGAGAGATCCCTCTATGGATCTCTAATAAGAGCTAGTGATCTTCTCAGACCAAATTGATTGCACCACTTCTCTCATGACTGTACTGGGAAGAGACTTTGTGGCCAGAAGATGCTCTACAACTGTATCCCTTTCCCCCCTTAGGTGTTTTAGGTTTGCCTGGGTTATGCCGTTTTTGTTTTAAAGTTGTTTTTGCTTTTGGCAGAGTTTTATTGTTTCGTCTGTTACGACCCTATGCTGAATTGAGGATCCCAGAAGATTACAGTAACCAAACATTGTTCTATCAGGATGTTTCAGCAACACAAATGTGCTGAACAACAAGGCTGAAAATGAACAGCTAATATTGTTCACACGCTGAAGAATCCAATAAAAAACATCAAGGCACTATGAGTAAATCTCAGCCATGCACTAACAGGTTCATTGAGTTTGAGGCCATCAGATGTGTGTAAGTGAAGTCATTGACATATAATCTAATATTGAATTTTATTAATCAAACTAATTGTTGACTCAAGATCAACTGGTCCTTTTCCTGTGTGTCAAAATGGACCAATCGTGACATTAAGCAAGTTTCTTCATGTGTTTTATGTCAGAGCAAAATCTACGACAGTGACAACAATATGTCTTGTTTGGCCACTGAAGACTTTTTCTGACATCTGAAATGAGCGAAGTCCACAGGCACGATTTTGTGAGGACAGTGTATTATGACAACCAAGATGAGAGGGCGCTCCAATGTATTATTTAAAGAGTAGGCTAGTCTTTATCTAACTCTGAACAGCCTTTTTCAGTGGAAAAGCCAAAAATAGTTCCATGATATCTGAGAGTAGTGGCTTATGCAAGAGGGTATTAAAGAGGGCCGGCCCAAAAAGGATGGTCTTTGGCGGCGAGCTCTACACCAGTGTCAGATTTACACATGCAATGTGCACGCGCACAGGTTAAGGAACATGTATTCACACACTAACCACAGATCTCTCTGATACGCACAAACAACAGCAGCCTTCCTTTGCCAGTAGTAATTAAAACTGTGGCTATGGGCTCCTGGCAGCTTCTCCTTCTCATCTCACCACAAGGTCACTGAGGCTCTCGGTAATACGACTGAAGATCCGTCTGGCCCCAGTGAGACACAACGTTTTAGTGAGGACTTGTGGTGAATCACTGATACCATCGCAGCGGTGATCTATTCAGACATTCTGTACACACAGTCGCTTATCACATTCTATTTGAAGTGAGTACAAAAGCTTTGCTGCCTCTCCGTTTGGGCTTATTCAAGTCAAAATCAAACAAGTTTTGTGTTTATGTATGGACAAAATGTGAGAGAGGGGCCCAGAATAGAAAATAAGAGGTACAGAGTCAGAGATCAAGGTGTTTACTGCTGATTCACCACAAGTGAATGCGATTTTAATCAGGTTCCATGACACTTGAGTAAACTGATTACATTTATGCATGTGATGTGTTCTCTATTTAAGCAAAGTGGCTAAATGCTGATGTCAGCATGCTAACTTGCTCACAGTGATAATGCTAAAATATTGTTAACCAGGTATAAAGTTGTCCATGTTTATGTCTAAGTTTAGCATGCTAGCATATTATTAATAGTTTCGTTAATAGAGTTTTTGCAAGTATGTGGTGATAAACCAAAATACTGAATAACATTTTTGCCCTGAAAAGTCAGTGTCATGTCCTGTGGACTGTTGTCTTTGTTTGTTCCCCACCTTATTTGGCCTTGTTTCCTGTTCTTGTTAGTGCTCAGCTGTTCCTTGTCTCTTCGGTGGTGTCTGGTCTATTTATACCTGCTCCGTTCCTTTGTTCCTTGACGGTTCTTTGTGGTTTTGTTCATGCCCGTGTTTGGTTTGCTCCTGTCCGGTTTACACCCTGTTCCTACTCGGTTTGCTTTCCGTGGATTTGCCTACCCACCAGCTTTATCTGTTGTAAGTGTCCTTTTGTTCTTATTGAATGGTCAAAACTCCTCTAGTCTGCCTGTTCTGTCTGCATTTGGGTCCCTTTCCTCCACTGCCTGAACTGTTAACAGTCAGGGGATCACAATTCATCCTGCCATTTCACTCAAAACCAAAAAATCGAAAGTGTCAACCTCATGGTGGCATTAAAGGAAAAGTCAGGGGATTATCAAAGTCACTAGAATTCTTCATCTGGGAAAAATGAAGGCCTGTACAAAGTAATCCATCCAATAGGTGCTGAGATATTTCACTCTGGGCCAAAGTTGTAGACTAATATTTACATCTTTAAAGCCATGCCACTAGTGTGGCTACAAATGATCTCAGTGAACTGATGGTCCATTTGATTGGAGTTATAACTGCTTCTCACTTAGTTGGTTTTAAGTGCTTTTGCAGGAGTAAAGTATTGTGAGTCAGTGGGTGAGATGAAGGTGGTTTGTCTTTCTGACCACGTTATAACACAGCCACAGACGATTGTTGGGGCTAAAAACCTAGATATAGTTGTTAAAGCCCTTATTACCCAACATCGACTGCAAAATGTCTCTTTGTTTATATCCTCTGCAATATACCTGCGTGATTTGGCATGGGATTGGGAATCAATGATGCATAAATTAAAGGCAACAAGCCTTACAAACCATCCTTGCACAAGCAGTTCGAGGGAGAAATGAGGAAGATGCAAGAGTGTGTCTAATCACATTGACAGATCTAATAGCATTGATTGGTCCTAGCGGGACTGCTTCGCAATGGGATCTGCTGGTGCTAATTGTGTGGTTGGCCTTTGAATAATGAAGTGGCCATCATGGAGAGGCTAGATAAAAAGAAAAAATTGAATGGTAGGTAAATATCAGCTCATCCACAGCACTTTGCTCATGCCTTTCAGGTTTATCATACCAAAAGCTGTTACATCACTGACTAACCTGAAATTGTAATCTGACATCTTCACCACTGATTCTACTCAAAAATAAAGACTAACAAAAAAGATGTGTGTATGCCTCACACAGAGAGATATATTTATATTTATATTTATATATTTATTATATAATAACTCTTCCAAATGGTTCCAGTTAAGGAAAATTGATGGTACACCACAAATGTCCACCAACAACAAGAACTTAAAAACAAGCCGTCACTCTCTGCCAAAGTATGTAGGTACACATATCAATACGACCGTATCTTTTGTGGAAGAGCATGATCAATATTTCAACAACTTACTGACAACCTACAAAACATCCATCTCCATTTTAAATAAACACTTCCTGTACAGTCCTCACCTTACAAATTCCAATGTGAATTTCAAAATGTCAGTTACCTGAGTGAGACCTTGATTGGATGCATCCCAGAATAACACACATTGGAGAGGTGCTTTGAGGCAACTTGAGCAAGTTATAAAACTGAAAGGAAAGGTTTCATGATCGCAAGGGAGAGCATCAAACAACTTCAAACGCTGAACCATCCCGTGCCTATTATTTCTACCTTCGCCTACAGCACAACACATTCAAAGCCCATCCATCCCGACGGAGCCCAGAGACCCCCGTGCAAGGAAATAGCTAGGTAATAGCAGTGCTGTTGATCAGGAAGCATGGAGGTGGTCCTGGGGTTTATTCAATATTCAAGAGAGGCATTTGGCGCACCATGGGAGAACCCAGCTGGAGAGGAGGCAGTAAGGGAGAAACTTTGGACCCCACGCCGGCCACATCAAGAACTCATTAGTGCCAGGATGGAGGAGGGAGAAAGAGATGAATATTGCAGGTAGACAGTGGAGGGACTGAGTGAGAGGCCCAGTGGTGATAAAAGAGTCAGATATGGAGGTGGGGAGACAATGGAGGGATGCAGACAAACAGGCAAGTGAAAGATGAAAGATGAGATAGGAATTATGATCCAGTCATCAAGTGCTATGTGTGCAAACTGATTATTGATCTTGCATGGAGAAGTTGGTGTGTGTGGGGGGGGGCTGCATGAGTATAAGCAGACAATGTACACACACACACAGTATTTATGTATATAAATACACGTCATACCAGATCAACATGATGGCTCAGCCAAAGCATGTGTTGGAGGAAAACAGTAAACCATTGTCTCCAATGCGAGGCAGTGCACTCATCAGCTCATCATCTCATTTTAAAGTTGGGGGTTAAATGGAGACGAGTGAATCTACTCGACTCCACTGCAATTTAGCTCCACGATGCGAGAGGGATGCGGAACATATTGCTGCATGGATTGACATCTAGGAGAGAGATCAGATGCACTAATAGCACACAGAGAACAAAGAGGCTTCAGGCCCAGACGATGGCCACTAGGATGGAGACATTACAGCTTCCTACACAGGCTTGACCAGGCGTGTGTCGCTTGCTTTATCATCTTTTATTTTCCTGATGAAATCAATATCATGATATTAATAAGAAGTATTTATTCAATACAAATCTAAATATGCAAAATGTATTCAAAATCACATATGAAAATCAATAGTGTGTTTCACTGCTAGGTATTATATTAGACAAAAATCCTAGCATGTAAAGCTACAAATTAATGCATTGAAAATGGAGAAAGGATCATAATGAACTGTCTCTGCTGTGCTGCTCAAACACATGAAAAACCCAAATAAATATAAAGGCTGTGCATGACGGAAGGCTCCACCTTTTACTGGACAGTTACACCCTGGACACGCATGCATACACCTGCACACATAAACGCACACTTGTCGGTGGGCATCGCAATCGATTCTACAAGGCATTGCTTGTTCATTTTTCCAAATGGCTGGGAGCTATTTGAGATGAGACACATTAGCCATGTGTTGTATGTGCTGGGCCTACACGCAGAAGCTGGAGGACAGGAAGTGGAGGCTGATAGCGGTGGAGCTGGTAAACAGAAGATATGAGTACATGTGGACATGAGACGAATCCAGAGCAATCATCAAGGCCTTTTGACTCCCATTACAGTGATCATTGTTGGCATGACTTCTTCAGCAGGAAAAACACATGATGAGAAATAAAATCTTGTGTAGCAGTGATACTAATACTAATGATGGGAGTAAGGAAAATATACCCCCCACTAACTTTAAGGTTAAACATTTACTGATATTTGGAGATAAAAATAGCTAGATGAATGACATAAATATGGCTAAATTGTTCAAATAGTGGCACAACTGATTTCACAATAAAGTAGTGAGTTTAAGATAAAACTTTAGTAGCAAGTATAAATGTAATTCTGTGAAATCTACATGTGTACCTTCTCCCATGTGGGCTCCAATGTTTCTGTGGCAGCATTTGTTCAATGTGTTGTTGGCGAACTTCATCATTAGCTTCTCAAAACGGTTTGAATCATTACAAAGCTCAAAGCGTCGAGCATGCTGCCAGTATTGTGTTGCACTGTGTAGAATACATGTGTCGACTATGAATTATATTTTATTCTTGTTCCTAGGGTTTTAAAGAAGAAAATGCAGAATCGCACTCATCATGATGAAAGAAGGGAGAATGCACTCCAGTGGAACAATCCACATACAGGAACAGGAAACCTTACATTCAAACAGGTTGATTTCAACATCAAAACCTCTGTGAAAGCCTTCTTAATTTATGAAAATACTAGTCTCTGACACTCCCATACTGTAGCAGGATACTGCATGTCATCACATACTATGCCCACTGACTGACCTGTAGACAGGTGAGTGATGTGGCCATCACCTTTTCTCTAACAGCTTATGGCCTGCTGCAGCCCCTGCTCTAACATGTCAGTCATCTTGTAGCTAATGCCAACATGTACGCTCCCACACATGCACACAGACTGAGTGATGTTCTGTTTATGCCTGTTGGCATTGCACGACACGACACCCCACCACATCACATCACTCTTATCTCAGGGCAGTCGGTTAGACCTGGTATTCATCCCCTTAGTCTCTTCTCGCAGGCTCAGCAGTTAGGCCCTTCCTTCCTCATATCTGTATCTGGCTTCACTGACTGTCAAGAACAAAGCACCATTCTGGACAAATGTCAGACTAAATAATGAGGACTTGAAGAGTCTGATGAAAACACCATTAAAATGATGTATATTCTTTTTATATGTGGATTGGTCCTGCAATAGCAGAAAATACTTAACGTACTTTCACCTGTATTCTAACATGCATTTAAGCTTGCTGCACAAGGTTTGATGTTTGGACTGGCCCTGTCTGAGCACTTGATTGCACATGCACATTGCAACTAAACATGTGCTGTGCAAGCGTTCAACTTTTGCTCCACTGTGTTCAGTATTTGGATTGCCCAGTCAGTCGTATGTGTACTGCTGCTGAATCGCTGCTGTGCAAGGCAGAGGCTTTCATTTACACGCTGCAGGTATTTCATCCACCATGCATGGACATCCCACCCACACACGCGACGCCTCCTCTTCTAAGGTCTCCCTTGTTCAGTTTGGTCCATACACCATAGACAAGTGTGACAAGTAGGAAGAACACGATGTACTAAGAGAAGATGAGGAAAGGGCTGAGAAAGATTGGAAAGAAGAGTGAGAACAGACACCTGTTCTGCTCAAATCTGTCTCTCAAACACTAAGAAAATCACCTATCAAACCAACCTTTAAGTATCACAATAATACATAATCCAAGATATAAGGCCCAAGCCTAAGGGTTGCGGCTCCAGTTAATCACTGATAGGCTGATGGTTGCTCATCTTGCTAATGCTGTGTAAAGGAGTTTGAGCTAGGATTAAGATGGTTAGGCGCTTCCCTCACGCTGACCACTTAAAGTTGCATCACTGGCATGGGCTGCACAGTGGAGTAAGCTTATGACACTCTGGTGTCTAGTGAGACGAAAGATGGGACACTTTCGCCCCTCATCACCTCTGCCATGAGACAAGCTTATAGGAGTCTGCCATTCTTCATATGGCCATCTGTCGACACACTGTCCTCGAACAATGGGGATGAGCGGTGGTGAAGCATCGCTATGACAAACAGGATTGGGGGTCAAGCATTTTCTAATCGATCCAGGTGTGTTTGGAGTGTTGATATTGACGGGATTGGATGTAAAGTCAGAGGAGAAGATGTGGCGCCCACTTAAGCTACAGATGGAAGAGTCAGTTACCAGAGCATGGGCGTGAGTGTGCATGAGCGAGCATGTTGAGAAGGATGTATGACACAGGAGATGCTCTACACTTATTTCATCATTCTGCATGTGGTTGCTCTCCATTATTAAGAGCACCTTTGGAGTCTTACTCACATGGTTAACACAGTATCCCCGCATGCTGGCCAAACAGTAGACACAGAGAAATCAGTGAATACCTGGGGGAAGGTGGGAGGTGGGGGGCTGTGAGTGATGGTATTCTGCCACCTAGCTCCATAACTATTCTATTTATAAAATGAGATTTGATACTGTAACCTGAAATCTCACTGTGCTCCCTGCTGCTGCCACTTGGCTCCCTATGAATGATTAATGAGCAGATGCTGAACCGTAGAGGCCATTATTGTTCTTTTCTCCCCTCCCTCTCCCCCCTTTCCTCTCTATCCATTTCGCTCTATACAATGATTCCTTTGGGGAGGCAGGGGATTACATTGCATGTGCTAGTATTTTTCTCTGCTTACTTGGCCAGGTTGGGGTGAACACGCTGCAAAAAAATGTCGATGTCCTCAGGTTTAGAATTAAAGTGGTACTCCTGCCAAAATCTTTTGAGCATCAAATACCCCCTGCAGACTTTAAAGGTGGCAGTAAAAAAAGATTTTGCAGTTTTTTCTTCATGAAGAATTGCAGCTGAAGTCAGCTTTAAAGGCCCTGAGAACCTATTTTTCTCAATTAGCTTCTTACTATGAGTGATGGGATCCTGCATGAACAGACTTTTCTTCTACCCAACTTAAACGGTTGTAGTTATCTCAGAAATAGTAATAGTAGTTTGGGTAGTTTGTAGATTTGGAATTTGAGATAAGGTAGGCAGCACACTTTTCACCTATGGTATGAATTTATGAGAAACAAGACAATACGTTTGAAAGGAAGCAAATCACTCTACTAGTACCAGGCTGAGAACACCTCACATACATACTTTATTTTTAATAAATTTGCAAAAATCTCTAAAAAACTTTTTTTACTTTGTCATTATGGGGTATTGTGTGTAGAATTTATAGGACAAAAAATAATTTATTCCATTTGGGAAAAAGGCTGTAACATGACAGAATGTGGAAAAAGTGAAGCGCTGTGAATACTTTCCGGATGCACTGTACTTGGCTAAGTGTTTTTATCTTTACTTTTAAATAAAGTCCCTTATTATGATCGACATTTTTGTGTAAAGCACTTAGCCTGTCTTCTAAATGTCTCCCCTACTATTTTTCACATGCGGTAACCTTTGCATTCCCTTCCCTCTATCATTTCCTCTGATGTAAAAAAAAACAAAAGAATGCTGGTTCACAAATAAAGATTGCAAGTGTGTACACACAGATTTCCATGCCCAAACACACACGTCCCTGCTTTAACGAAATGTTTCATCTTCTAGTCTGAGAAAATAAAATAGGGGAAGCTGCAAGAAAATTGCTTACTGAAAAAAATCTGTAGCCGATCTTTCCCCTGAGGGGGAATGCACATGTTTACTGACGTACAGTATTAAGATATTTGACAAATTGCACAGTGTAATATTCCTTCTATAATAGGTTATGTATGGGCAGCGCAGGGAAAGCCCACACACAGGCAATTCATGTTGTGAGTGGGCAAACATTTCACTGGAGACAGCCAGCATTTGCAAATTACTATCTTTTAAGTTGGCAGACATCCTCCCTCTCTCTTTCTCTCTCTCTCTCTCTCTCTCTCTCTCTCTCATTTGCATGGGACTCTATCTTTCTGATAATATTCGGATGTGACTCTTCCCCTTGCTCTTCAATTAAACAGTTGATGAAGGCAATGGTAAATAAAGCATGGGTACAGAGAACAGGAGAGAGAGAGAGGAAGAAAGGAAAAACACAGCCTCTGTGCCAAAACGAGAGGATGATGCTGCAAAGACCCAGATGGTTCCATGAGCAACACGGTCTCCCTCTCTCATTTATGTTCTCCTGTACATTCTCCATCATTTTTCCAGCACTCTCCAAGGATGGCAGCATGTTGTTTTCATGCAAAGCAGAACGAGAATATGAGATGGGGAAAGCAGAGGATGCATGCTGAGTGCTCATTAACCAGTTAAAGCTCAGCAGAACTGAACCAAATGCAGGTGCCTTTCTATCACATTTTCTATCTCTTGTAATTCTTCCTCCTCTCTTTTATCCCCCCCAATCTCCCTCTGCTTTTCACTGTGTGTGTGATGATTCTGTTTGTAAATGCACATTATCATTAGGTCATTGCTGTATGTCGCGTGTGTCTGTTAAAGTGTGACTGATTTCAGGATCAATATTGGGTTATAACTATATATATATATATATAATTTATCTTTGTTGCTGTAAAAGTTGGCAGATAAAGAAAATTTGAGTTTGCTTGAGCGGTGTGATCTGGCCCGTTTCAGCTGAACTGCAGCTGGCTGATGGTGCCGTCTGAGACTCATCTAGTCGCATTGGCGTAAACTTGCAGGTTTCAGGACGTTGAAAACTTGGTGCATTGCAAGTTGTTGCAAGTTTCAACTGGTCTTGTTGCAAATCTTTGGTCTGAACTGGGCTTAATACAGCACTGCTGGAGCTCCAGTGACTTGTCCTAAGTCCGAAAAGAATCTTGTGGCGGGAGGGCCAGGATAATTGGTTATACATCCTTGAAAGAGCTCCCCTGATGTCAATATTACCCAGACCACCAAGCCCATTTCCCTCCTTCACTCTCTCTCTCTCTCTCTTCCTCCATTCACAAAAAAGACAATAACGTAATCCTGCAGATTTATCGTGACTGCTCTCCCTCCTCCTCTCATCTTTCCTTCTCTCTTCATCTCTCTCCATTAGACGGCTAATTTGATTTGCAGGCTATCACTCCTCTACTTACAGCAAGGGAAGATATGGCCTGGAGATATTAGTCAAGAGATGAAGAGGGATGACATGCTTTTACATACCAGTGTTTCCCTGTGACAAGCACCGTGCACTATGAATACATGGGATTACAGCTCGTACAGTCAATAATTCTAGAACATTTCTTAGCCATTCAAAATTCATTGGCATCTTGCTTTGAGGGGTGGCAGTTTGGAATTTTATTGTATTGTACTACTGCAGTTGAGTAAATTGACCACTGTGCGTATGAACAGGTAGGCTGACTATGTCCTGAGAACAACACCTGTAACCATAGTGACAGTTCAAATCAAGAGAGAGCGACCGTGTTATCCTTGGAAAGTATTTCTACAGCAATTTTCCATTAATCAAGCCAAAGGCGTAAATGTATACATCAGACTGCGATGTTTGGCTTTTAGCCAGGAGTGTTGTGTTTGGGTCACCCAAAACTGATGGGATTAACTCTGATGGTGAGATAGTGACTGGGTTAACAATGTTTGGATGACAACATTTCTGCGAGGATAGTGAATCGCTCACATTGACACACACACATCAGATGATGGATAGAGATTGGGGCTGGCCATTGCTGACTTAGATTTTTATTCATTAGTGTAATTAGCATTATAGAGTAAAAGGCCATGGTCAGTAGGTATACAACTCTATGACTAACTGTGATCAAACATAGACATTTGCATTCCCTCTTTAGAACATATTTTTTGCACACAGATGTAGAAATCTAGCAGGCTCTCCATCCTGCAGTCAGCCAAAACAAAATCATTTACAACTTTACAATCATCAATCCATGAGCTTGATAAGTGGGACCCCCTGGAAACATTTTGTTGTACATGTGTGAAGAGTTAATGAAAAATGAACATTTAAACTTTCAACAATATGGGAGCAGATTTCAAACTGATGACTTCATTACTAGTGTGAACTGGACTTTTAACACAAAACACACTTCCTCCATCATATTCCACTCATCAGGAAATAGGGGGAGAGTCGATGCCTCCTCTTTTGTAATGGCTGGAGAGTAATGTTTTCACCCCCCTTGATCTGAGATGAGTATCACAGAGTGCCGCAGGGAATGCATTATGCATTACTTAGAAAACACTCTATTGAGATGTATTGAGAAATTACAACAGACTTGATCGTACATCGATTCGTTGCATTCCGATGTTGAGTGTTGTTTCAGTCAGATACAGTATTCTTCACATTCCATATACGTGCCATACTTTACACACACACACACACACACACACACACAAACACACATCCCATATGCTGTATATAATCACGTAATATACCTTGGTTTCACAGAGAAACATTTGGGGAATAAGAAGGAGATATGGAAAAGGCATCAGACACAGGACATGGTGGAAAATATCTATATTTGAAGTAAAAAAACATCCACACAACATTAAACACACAGTAATGTACTTGGCTCTCTGATTAGTGAAAATAGCCTCTTTAAAATTCAAACTACTACCAGTCAGACGCATTACGCTCTCTAATCTGCTTACATCCCAGCCTTACTTCCATCTGCAGCACAATGTGTGTAGCTGGACGCGAGTGCTCAGAAAAAACACTGTAGTCGAAAAAAACCACAGGGGAACGGAATTGAATAATCAAATGTGGCTCTTCACTCTGCCCTCATTTCCCAACATGTGACCTGCCGTGGGCTTGCTGGATTATTGCTAACAGATTATTCCTCCAGAACTGGAGGGGAGCCGCAGCTTCGCTCAGTCAGGGACAACACTCCCACCTGAGATGAAAAGGGCTGGATTTTCTATGGTTTCAATGCAACACCTTCACTGGTCATCTTCAGTTTACCAGAAAAGATGCACATTACATGCACATACACGTACTGGCACTGTGAATCATAGATATATCCTATAGGCTAGTGTGCAATGGAATAAAGTTAGAAAGAGACACGCAGGCAAATTCTTTGTCTGAATTTTGAGTGAATGATGCCTATAGACCTTCACATGCAACAGTGATACAACAGTTTGCTTGGATTTCATAACTGGCGCTGCATTATGTTCATTACACTCAGAAATTACATAACATGCCGTGTCAAGTGGAACTGCAGAGGGCTTTATTTTGGGGAAGGAAGCACACTTTGTGCACACATACACAGACAGCAACAGCCACTTCACTTATCTACAGTACACTAACTTGTACAAAAGCTTTTTTTTTTTCATTTTGAAATGTTAGAACTTTTTCAAATGTAATTGCTATTCCCCATAATATCCAGACTGGGTTCCCCCTTCCGACTCCTCTTCCCCTCGCATTCTGTGTGTCAAACATGATGCACATTTGAACAAATAATGGTACAGTACCAATTCAAATATGTTGATTGTGAATAACAACCACTTTTGAAAAATAACATTCTTGGTTTTGAGACAAATTAGATATGTTGTGGACAAGGCAAAGGAAAGGGAAGGAAAGGAAAACTAAGAGCAGGAGACTGTAGTAAATAAAGGGACTTGACTTATTGAATATGTGCATGTGCAGATGACGATAATGCCATATGTATAAGTATATCATATATATAATATATATATGCATGTCTGTATAGTAGTACTGTAAGTGTGTAAGAGTAGCGGTGGGTGACAAAATTAAGAAATAGGGACAGAATAGAGAGGTGTACATGGACAGCCTTGGACAGACCGAAGGAGAGAAAGAGAGAACAGACAGTGTGAAGGATTCTCCCCACTTAAAACATCTCTTCTGGGGCCACAAGGCCGCTGTGACTGGTCCTGGTACCATTCATCGCAGCCATCTGCTTTAGCCAACACACTGTGATTACACTTTGCAGTAGTATTGACTTTGTGTTAAATCTGGCCCATCACTGATAGTCACAGCAAGCACCTTCTGCATTTCTCTCCACCTCGCTTTCCCTCCCACCCTCCACATCCCCATGTCCAATCACATTGATAGATACACTCTGGCTGTGATTGCGAAAGGCCTGTTTTTTTATTTTTTTCACGCAGTAGCCTAAAAAATATCTTGGGGCAATGCTTAATGAACAACTCCCAACAACTGAGAAGACTCTGCCAAACTGCTGATGGCATCAGCCTCGGGGCATTCATGAAACAACTAGAAAAGTCCAGTAGCTCGTCAGCTGATTGCTAGTCTGTACAGGGTGCCTCCCCTGTGGAAAACCTCCAGCATTGTCCCTGAGTTGAAGAGAGGACATCTGCCCTTGAATGGCAGAAATGGTGTTTTACCTAAAAACATCCAAATGACTCTTTCTCTGTTGCCCATAAATACAGGATGATCAGTATGTTCCAAATACTTTGACTGACTAAATAGACTTCTTCCCTCTGGAGATCACAAGAAGGAGAGTGCATTGGTTTGCAAACATTAGAGCACCCGCCGCCTGCTCTTCCATGGGTCAGTACTGCTCTATTCTAGCTCACTCATTGGCTTCTGATGATCATCTGATCTCCCTAAGTGCCACCTACATAGTGTCTTTTTTTGAATCTGGCCTTACGAGATCCTTCTCCACATCTTGGATTCTCAGATTTATTTTTGTTTATTTTTGGGTTTTTTTTGTGCAAATATGACATTGGAAAGGAACAGAAAAGAGTTAACTTTCAGTTTTGTTCTGTCAATGGTGACATTGTTTCTGACTTCAACTAAAGACATGCAGTCTATCAAAGGCAGACATGGAAAAACCTACAGTTTGAAGACATGCAGCATGCGTTCATTTAAATATAGCAATGCAAAGTTGCATTCAGGCTCACTCAAATACTTTCATATCTCATCTTTCTTCCACAGTCTCAATTTCTTTTCTCATTTCAGCCTCTTCTCTGCTTTCTGACTGCATTACTACCTTATTTGATATTCACAAAATGCATTACTGTGCTGTGCAACGTTCCTCACCCTCAGGGGAGGCTACACTTGCCAGTTTCTCCAGAGAGAAGAGAGAATAACAGATTCCTCTCCAATGCTCAACAGCCGTCCAGTCCTCTGGGCAACAACTCCGCCGCCTCCCTGCTTGTCAGAACACCTCTTTGCCATGCAAATTGCTTTGTTTTCTTTGACACTCTTGCTCTTCCTAAGCATCCTTTCTGAGCAAAAGGCAGTTTGGAAGGAGGAAAAAAGGTATTTTCTCCCCATTTCAAAATCCAGCCTTTGAAACAGTTCGAGCACATGCTGATTGGGGAAATGTTATGTCCTGTTGGATTTATGGCTACAGGGTCAAAGGGTTGGCTTTTCCACTTGGGGGCTTTTTGTGGGTGTGGAGTGGACTGTGTTTAGCTGGAATGACTAGCTGGGAATATAATTGGCAGGACTGGATGGTTCAATCATGAGTGCTTATTGATTGGTGCTTATTGAAGGTTATTGATTGCTGTGTGTTTCAAATATTATGTGTATGTGTGAGTGTGTTTCTGTGTTTTGTCAGCAGAGCAGCAATGGTCCTTTGGCAGAATATTAGGCCACTTCCCTTGAAGTCACTTTTTGAAGCTGTCTCAAAAGGCTGATACAGACAGCCCATATAATAGAAATTAAACATTTGGGGGATTTGTTTGGTGTTTGTGCCTCTTAAAAAATCTGACAAACGCATGCATGCATACAATGATGCCCATTTAGCATTTTATCTCAATTCTGATCTGCCTCCCAACCACCATCTTTTCTTCTGTCTGGTTTCATTTTCCTCCCCGTTTCCTCTCACTCTCTCTCACACACAGCTTAATTTCATCACTCCATTCTACTTTGTTTTATTCATCCGCCTCCACACCGAGCCAACTTCCATTCTATGTGGATTTGTGTGACTGATGGAGCTCTGAGGGGAGTGGAAGCAGCATTCACTTCCCTGGAGTGTGGCTGGAAGGTGGTTAGCACCTCCCCTTCCTACACACACAGATACACATACTTAAAAGCCAGTACCCAGGTTTTCTACTCGCCTGTGTTAACCCAGAAGGAATCCTAAGGTGAGGCTGACATCGATAAAATTGTGCAACACAGGGGCCACAGGGGCCACAGGGGCTACAAGGAGGTAATATCCAAAACTCAAAAACACTCCTCTAAGGTCAGGCTATAAAACAGTGGATAGTAGAAATTCATCTGGCATTACATAATTTGGCCCTAAAGACTAAAGGTGTGCTTGGTAGAGGAGGACTTTATTATTACTAAACAGACAGAAAACAATGAGAGGAAGAGAAGGAGACAAAGGAGGAAGAGTGTAGTTGTACTGTACAAGGAGCACTTAAGTGAATGACACTTGCAAAAACTCCTTTCTGTGGAAAGTACTGCTGAAAGGTCTCTACATGAGTGTGTGCTATGACAAACACAATCCCATCAATGGTTTGATAGAGTATAAAGGAAAGGGTTATGCAAATACCTCAGAAAAGGACTTAGAAATTTAACTTGATTAACATTACTGGCACTGCTACAAAGAGAGGTGATATTAAGCGCATTTTGCCAATTAGCAATTTTTGTCAGCTATGAAAGAGGTCTCACCTCTTTGATATGTGACTTTTCAAAGTGACACGCAGCAAATAACAAAGCTCCATAAAAGCCAAGTCATTTGTGTTTGCAGGGCGGATGCATCAGTTATACAGTGAAATGGCCTTGATAATCTTGACAACATTTGCCAAAAACAAATTGACACACTCAGACAGACGTCCCTGACACTTTCACTGAAAGATGAACAAACAGATAGTAACAATGGAGGTTACACGCCTAAAAGGTGCAGATAATGAGTGAAAACATAACCATACCATGACATGACAGTCATATCCACATGTCATCACAATAGAGACAATCAAATGTCAACTGCAACATGGAGCTAATCAGGAAAATGCCTTTTTATCCTCACAGAATTGTTGTTTGGAAGAAGATGTTCAGTAGAGCCAGCTGCCACACACCTCCCTCTTTCTGCTTCTCTCTCTCTTCTATAGTCTGGCCATGATTATAGTGCCATACAACGCTCTGCTGCAAACGTGACTTGGATGTCAATGAGGCCCGTTCCCACACTCAGCATGCTGGGTATATATCAGCGACTCATCTCCAAGACACAGGCACCAAGGTCCTTCAATGTGAGACATGCCATTAGGTCTATCTCTCTCTCCTTCTTTGCCTGAACTCTCAGATGTCAGTGCTGTAACTCCACATTCATTTCGATGTTGTATTGCAAGTACAGAGGTGGATTTGGTGGCCTACATGCTGTCTGTATCAATGTCATATTAGGCCATATAACATCAGAGTGCCTTCTTTCACTTAAATAGCAATATTCTGCTGCATGGGGCCTAAGCCATGCAAATAACCAGGGACTCAAAATTTATCTTAACAAATCTTTGATTAAATAATCCTCAGAGAAGCTATGGTCTACTAAAATCATTCTTAAATACACCAATGTATTCACCTAACTGTCCTTCAGCCGTGCCGTGAAAAGTCAGGATTATTACAATTCACCCTCAGGGGCATATGTCTGTTTCAAATGTCATGACAATCCGTCTAATAGTTGTTGAGATATTTCAGTTTGGACCAAAGTGGTAGACTGACCAATCAACCAACATACCGACTGACTGACAGACCATCATTGCCATCCCTACACCCAGGCCACTAGCGTGGTAAAAGTGAAGGTCACATAAAGTGTGTCTTTTGAATATGTTTTTGCATGTATTTGTACATTTGTACGTACGTGTGTGTAACTGCATATCAGCCATCCTAGTGGGAAGCTGACCTGCACTGTTAATAATTACTTCAGTGTAGCACAAGAACCACCACACAGCACAGCTGCAACTGAAGGAAAATTAATTACCAAGGGTCTGAGTCAATCAGCCACAGATTTTCAATTACTCTTCGAATGGTGGCCATGAAACAGCTTCAGCTGTGGAAAATATGCTGTAGAGAGGTCTGAGAAAACAGGAACCGGTCTGGGGATTCATTTCAATGAACTGCGCTCAACACAAATTTTTCAATGATGGCATCTGATAGCATCTGGACTCTGCTGTGGAGGACCGCTCCACTGAGCAGGGAGAGAGAAAGATAAAGAGAGAGAGAGAAACAAGAAGTGGGAAGTGGCTGAGAACTTGCCATAGGGGTAATGCAGAGTCTGTCTAGCTATACAGAAAGATCTCTGCCTTTCTTTCATGGCCTCCGTCCCTCCGTCTTACCTTAGCTCTCTTCTTTACTCTCTCTGACTTTTCAATTTCCAGAGACCTGCAGGGGCCAAAAGGCTACCTCAAAGAGGACTGTACATTTTTAAAATTACATCTCCTGGGTTGCGAGGGAGACATGGCCAGGGTCTGAGGTGGACTGCCAGTCAGACAAGTAACATGAAGACCCCGGAGCACGATGACCAGAAACCACTCAAACCTTTGGTTTCTGCAGGGCAGTGTTACACTTGTGCAGAATTAGATTGTGCTAAATAGGTGGTGGGATATTGGAGGGGTTGAGATGCAATAAACCAACCTCATCGCCTACAAATTACATTTATATTAAAAACAATTATGTTAAGATAGTTTCCAGGACATGGAGTTGATAAAACTGGGACCTCCTAAAATGGGTGCATATCATTGTAAAATAACTAATGTAAAATGTGTTTTTATATTGACTGTGGGATCCTTTAAACCAGATCCTTTAAACCAGTTTGTAAAGTTGGTTTCAACTGTAATTCACTGACTTGACATGAACACACAAAAATACCCCACTTTATTCTGGGTGTGGACACCCAGAATAAAGTGACACAAATTCTGACAAAACTAAATAAAATAAATAAGAAATCAAATGCACAACATTGGGACTAGGGTTGCACATTTTGTTAATTTTCCTTGACCTAGAGTTACGTCAAGTACGTTAACAATCAGTTAAGATACAAAATGCACGTCAGCTTCTCAATTTAAGTTTTAAACATTAAATTCTGACATTAGTCTGTGACATGAAGAGAATCAAGTAGAAGAGTGAAGTTGGAAAACAAACAGCCAATCCATTCTAATGATCAATACTGGGATTTAGGGAAGAAAACTGATAGATTATTTAGATAGATACAGTAGATCAGTAAATTAAACAAAAAGACAGGTCAGTGTAGTGGATCATCTGTGTTCTTGGTGATGAACACGGTCTCCAGATTGTAGTCATAGACAAAGGAGACCTAGCTAAATGCTGACGAGGACAACTTTACCCCCTTAATCTGCAAATATCCGTTTAGAAAAGCAGAGGCGTGTGTTCAAGGGTTCACCACTTACCCCATAATTATACCAATTAAGCTGATTACTCCCACTGTTCTCTGCCGGTGGGGGGAAAGGAAGTAATGCCACAACAGAGCCTGAAATCAAAGACACCCAGTCCAAGTATAATATCAACCCATGCCCCATGCTCGCTCCGTCTCTTTCAACCTGGCGGATCAATGAAAGCAGGTTGAACAGTTCAAGGAAGAGGCCGTCGGTATGGATGATGGGGAAAAGGGGGAGTCAGGAAACCAATCGATGGACAAAACAAATATTTCACACTCACCAGTGAGCCATTGTTGTTTTTGATAGCCTCTATGAATTCTCTCTCTGTGGTAAGTCTCGCAGACTTCATCTATAAACCTGTGCTATAAAAAAAAATCACTCTGGAATGGATGAGAGGAAGCAGGAGGAACCATAAATCAGCACAGTTTGGGCTGTCGATAAACCGTGTAAAGTTTGAATCTGGTGTTCTTACACCTTCATGCACCATCAAAGGCCTGACTCTGTGTGTGGTTTCTGCAGTGTGTCCTGTGTGACACCACATAAAATGTCAAGATTATTATTGGCCAAGTAGTAAGCCAGAGAATGTGTGACTGGCTCTGGATTTTCTAAAGTTGTAAGTGTGTGCGCCAGTGGTTACTTTCAATTATGCCCTTATTCATATTTAATGGTGTTTATTGGAGCTTAAGGTCAATGGTGGTGTGTTTATGTGCGTTTCCTAACACTGAGGGAGGTAGCTGGTATCCTGCTGGTAAGTCTGTGCTGTGTCTTTAAAAATGCACGCCGTTCCACCACAGGAAGCTGTGACCCCCTAGGCCTTAACCTACTGAGCGGTAAATATCAGGTACCACGACGAATGAAATTTCACATCTCATGATCTTCCTTCTCCCTCGCAAACCTTTTATAGCGATCCTTGAGAATAAACACCGGAGTGTGTGTGTATATACAGTACTGTGCAAAGGTTTTAGGCAGGTGTGAAAGAATGCTGTAAACTAAGAATGCTTTCAAAAATTGAAGTATTAATTGTTTAGTTTCATCCATTAACAAAATGATAAGTGAGGGAACAAAAGAAAAATCTAAATTAAATCAATATTTGGTGTTTCTACCCTTTGGCTTCAAACCAGCATCCTTTCTTATAGATACACTTGCACAGAAACGGGCAACGTTGAGGATCATAGACGCAGTGGTCGACCAAGGAAACTTAGTGCAGCAGATGAAAAACAAATCAATTTTATTTGCCTTCGAAATTGGAAGATGTTCAGCACTGCCATCAGCTCAGAACTGGCAGAAACTAGTGGGACTCAGGTACACCCATCTACTGTCTGGAGAAGTCTGGCCATAAGTGGTCTTCATGGAAGAGTTGCAGCCAAAAAGCCAAACCTCTGACATGGAAACAAGGCCAAGCGACTCAACTATGCACAAAAACATAGGAACTGTGGTGCAGAAAAATGGCAGCGGGTGATCTGGACTGATGAGTCAATATTTGAAATATTTGGCTGTTGCAGAAGGCAGTTTGTTCGCCGAAGGGCTGGCAAGCGGTACAATATTGAGTGTCTGCAGGAAAGAGTGAAGGTTCCTTGCAAGTTTGGGGCTGCATTTCTGCAAATGGAGTTGGAGATTTGGTCAGGATTACTGGTGTCCTCAATGCTGAGAAATACAGGCAGATACTTATATCCAATTCCATCAGGG